>CAUYON010124452.1:0-12985 GCA_963573935.1 Arctocebus calabarensis
AATGTATATTAGTACAGAACATCAGCTAATCCATTCTTCATCCTTTGCCTGTGATTTAGGACTTCTACAAAATACTTTTATGATTCTCATTAGTGAATACTAAGAACAAACCAAGGTTTGACTAAAGAGAAGCAAAATAGAGTGGCTGGTAGAATCTGTCTCACTACATCATCACCCATTACCTTTTGGGAATAACAAATGAGCACCATATAACTAGGTAATTGTGTGTGTGTAAACTCAGTTTTTCAGGTGTAATAGCAGCCAACTAGAAAAGTTAGCATGGAACTGTCACCTTTTAAAACCTTTGTGATATACAAAATTTTAATCAAAACAGGTGAATACTTCAATCCCCTACTGCTTGTCCATTTTAAAAATCCCTAATAGAAATTCTGTATAAATCTGACAAACTTTATACATGTAGATGTGTGTACACACACAAAAGTGTATGTATATACATATATGTTTAGCTTTGAATGAATTTCTAAACTGAGATGAAGTTAAACCTCTCATTTAAGTATATCTGTAGAATACAGTATCACCAACCAAAAAGTTCCTAGTGTAAGTTTCATCTCAGCTAATCAGAAATACTGGCTACTGAACATTCTGAGGCTAAGCTGTTATTCAGCTTAGTATATTCCAAGCTTACAAATTAAACAAGACAGAAGTCACCAATTGTCCACCAAAAAACTTTTTCACTTGGCATTTTCTTCTACTAGCAGAAAGAAACTATCTTTACAATGAGCTTTCACTCTGTAAAGAGTTAAAATTATTACAGAAATTTCACTAGTCTTTAAAAATACTAAATGTTATATAAATACAATTTTCTTATAGTTGAATTCTTTAGCTAGAATCTGTATTTAAAAAATTTCCTTTGGATTGTTTCATTTAGCACTTCAAGTTTCTATTCTGTGATGCTGATAACTGGCTCAGATTTGGTAGGTTTGTATCAATCACATCTTTCAGGGTTGACTACTGTGTTATCTGTGTACTAATAAAGTAAATGGGGAAGAAAAGCACCAAATTTCAAAAGCAACATAATAATGAAAAATTTAAGAATGTATTAAAAAAAAAGTATAACAGGGATTCCCTTTTCACAATTACATTAGTGAAATATAATCCTTTTTTTTTTTGCTTTTGAAGCTAATGTCATAAACTTAATATTTTAACTTATCAAGAGGATGAAGTTTTTAGATGGCCCACCTTTATTTTTCAATCAAAAACTAAAACAAGAGACTGAATTACTTTTATTAATATACACATCAAGTTACTGAAACAGTGACTTCATGTAGCTTTCCCCTTTAAGATGGCACTTGCCGGTAACAAAGATGCAAAGATGTATATATAGCCTTCAGATGTTTAGTTGAAAAGATTCTTCAACAGCAGTTTGATATTGTGTTTCCTCATCTAGCTGAAGATTCTAAATATAAAAACATTAACATGTCAACAGGAAAAATATACCTACTCAGAAATTTAACCAACATATCATGTATTTTGATATGTACACACTTAAGACAGTACACTGTAAACCATATAGTGTGCAATTTAGCCAAGGATGACAGTGCAGGTCTATAATCCCAGCTACTCAAAAGACTGAGGCAAGTAGATTACTTGAGTCCAAGAGGTCAATACAAACTTGGACAATGTTATGAGATCCCCATCTCAAAAAATAAAATATAACAGACAATGATTGTTGAAAAATAAAATAAATAAAATATGAGATTTAAATACCTGAACTTTGGTAAAAATTAAGTTAACTTTTAATTATTTAGGAATAGCTAATAGAGAGGATAAGCAGAGAATTAAATTTGAGAGTTACAGTAGTGCCTTATGATAAGTCAATCAAAAAGTGCAGTCAACTGTCTCGGTGCCCATAGCTCAGTGACTAGTTTGAGCGCGGCCTGAGCCTGCTAAACAATGACAACTGCAACAAAAAAATGGCCAGGCATCGTGGCTGAGGCAATAGAATTGCTTAAGCCCAGGAGTTTGAGGTTGCTGTGAGCTGTGATGCCACAGCTCTCTACCAAGGGCGACATAGTGAGACTCTGTCCCAAAAACAAAATTTTTTTAAAGTGCAGCCAACTGTAAAAGTTAGGAGTGGTGGTGTGAGTCTGTGGTCTCAGCTACTCAGGAGGATACGAAGGGAGAATCACTTGGGCATAGAAGTTTGAGGATAGTTTGGGCAATGTAACAAGATCTCATCCCTTTAAATTAAAAAAAAAAAGTGAACTTAATTGTAACAAACAATTATAAGTAACACATTTTGTGTCATCTTTAGAAAAAAAATGCCAATATATGTGAAAGTAAACTAATTTTAAAGAAAATAAGTCAATCAATTTTAGATTTATAGAATTGGAAAGCCTAAGTCAGGAAGCAAATTTAATACTCATTTGGGCAAAGGTATTTGTTCCAGGTTATTTTAATATCTATAAATACCACTTCTTCACTTATATAACAAATATTTATTAAGCCCTTGCTTGCTATGCTGGTTCAGAGGAATATAAAATCTATAAATCATAACCCCTGACCTAAAGGTATTCATAATCTATTGTGTATAAGGTAAAAATTAAGCACAGTAATGGTCTTGAAAATACCTCGTGCAAGGGATGGGACAAGAACCAACACCCCAAAGCCAAGCATTTAAAAATAGAGACTACAAATGTACAAAAAAAACATGTATGTAGAATTGAGTTTAGACTAATGTCTTCATGACCATAATGTGAAGCTACAAACTATAGCTCACTCTATCATAGTTATTATAAAACTACTCCTTAACTTTAAAAATTCTATTTGCTATCAATTTTTATGTCAGGATTTCCTTTTAAAATATATCAAGGCTTCAATTTGGCAATCTCAAAGACTTAAAACTACAAATTTTTCTATGGCAAGATAAAACAATCTCACAATTAGATCCAAAGTACCCCACAAAATATTTTCGTATTTCTAAATAGTTTTCCAGACACAGTAACCTTTCTTACAATGAGGATAAAATAATCCAACTACTTCATGAAATATGAAGTAAGCAATAGAGTACTCCTGAATTTTACATACATTTGAATTGTTATTTTAAAACAGGAGTCTAAAAAATGCAAATTCCACACAATTATTAAGACTGATGTAATTTCAACATTGGATAGCAAAAAAAATAAAATTCAACATTAAAGAACAAAGATTTTGCTCATGCCATTTTGAGAATTTCACACGCCTATGCCTAACTAAATTGGAAAATAATAGCCACTCTGTGAGGATTAATCTTAAGTAAGGTTTTAATTATACAGACATTGAATAATAGGCAACTTTACAATAAAACAAGTTATAATTTTAGAACAAATTATCACCCACATTTGGAAAGCAGAAATTAACCCCACATTTTGCTTTGGGGATCCTTTTTACATTATATAACTTCCTTTACTCATCCTGTTAAATAACTCAACCTGGTTTTACCTGATAATCAAGTTCCTTCATTTTTAAAAAGAATGTATCTCACACACTAGATGTGAGAAATCTACTACAGTGGGTTTAATGAGCAATTTACACTACATGGGAAATACATCTTCCTTCATATGCTGTACCAACTTTACTTCCCTAACAGGTACAATTTTCCCTTAAATTAAGATTGAATTTTCATACAAATGATCATTTTATTCATCTTGGGATTTGAGCTTCCTATATAAACGCTCTGTCTAGTACAGAAAGTAGAAAGTAAGTTCAATTTGCATCACTTCTACCAACTAAAGTTCACCGATATTATTATTAGAAACCAAAGACTAGCTTTAAATGCATCCACTATGATACAACTTGCCTCAAGACTCAAGTCTAGACTGAAAAATTTAACCTAACTTGAATATTTATTTATTTTTATTTTTTTTTTAGAGATAGTCTCACTTTATTGTCCTCGGTAGAGTGCCATGGCGTCACAGCTTACAGCAACCTTCAACTCCTAGGCTTAAGTGATTCTCTTGCCTCAGCCTCCTGAGTGGCTGGGACTACAGACGCCTGCCACAATGCCCAGCTATTTTTCACTGCAGTTCGGCAGGGGCTGGGTTCAAACCCGCCCCCCTCGGTATATGGGGTTGGCGCCCTACCCACTGAGCCACAGGCACCACCCTAACTTGAATATTTAAACAGTATTTTCTTAAATATGAAGAATTCACTTACCACAAATTCTCCATAATCAAACTGATGTCTTTGATTCAGATGACTAACAAAATTTCTAGTTATCTGGCTAGGATCTCCCCAAGGAAGAGACACACAAATAGGACATGTCTATAAGAAACAGATTAATTCAAATTAAACAAAGGGAAACAATCATATGTTATATAATTATTGAGTATTAAAATAACATAGGCTTATGTTACCAAAAACATCTACATGAAAAAAGCATTTCTAAAGGCCAAGTTCCATGACTAAATTATTTCCCAACCAAATTACCTTAATGACACTAATCTTAACACAATGTAATAAAAGAGATCTTTAATAAAAAGATCTTAGACATTTCTATTACCTAGCTGTCTAATTACAAAACTGTTTCAACAGAAACACTATATCAAGCTTTTAATATCAACTGTAATGATAATTATCACTGCCTACAGCATACCCAGTATCTCATTTGATCTATATAATAATTGTGACATAAGTACTATTAGCTTCCTTATTTATACAATGAAAATGAAGTAAACTGTAAAATTCACTTTAATTTTATCCTTAAGTTTCTAATTAAAATACACTTTACAAAGAGAATAGATAACATACTGAAAAAACATAAAAAGAAACTCACACTTGAACTCTAAACAAAGTTTACCATAGATTGAACATTATGCAGAAATGAAAAAAAAAATCCAATATAAACCTAAGTGAAACTCTGAAATATTAGAGGTTCCCAGGAGACTTCTTTGTAGTTTGTACATAACTGGCCCCTTCTAATAAGCAAAGTAGGTGGTATGTCTTTTTACATAGCATTTATGAGTTTAAGATCATCCTCAAGAGCTACTGGGGCATACTCTTTCACAATTTTTTCTAGTACATTCACTAAAACAGCTTAGAAGTATCAAATCTTATTGACAACATTTTCCTTCTATTCTTATTTTTGAAGATAATACTGTAAATATTAAAATGTTTGACTAAAAGGAAAGTAAGTTCTCTCTCCCAGGTCAGTTTCTTCCGTCCATAGTTGAAATCACTTACCTGTGAAACTCATGTTCAAAATGAGATGATCATAATGTTGGAACCCTACACTCAGCTATATCTAATTCATCAAAGATATCTCGCCACTTTCTTATATACCCTCAAAATGTTGTAAAAAATATGTATCAAAAGTATGATTCTTTTCCTTTCTTGCTTTATGCATTCATATAGTAAATTCTGCAAAGTACAATAAAACATACATACTGACTATATTCTTTCTTTCAGGTATTTCCACCTGCAGCAACTCCACCTCACTGGATCCACTTCTCTGCAAACTACAGAGCAAAAACCAAGGCCCCAAAACAGTTAGGTTCTGCTACTGTATGGAGTAAGTCTCCTGATTCATCATTCATTATTTCACTCTTCTCCTGTATTACCTCAAAATAAGTACCTACCTTTTTATGAGTTAGTGGAATTTTAAATTTCAATTTGCTTCACAGTCATCAATCATTTATTGACAAATATTTACCTTATTGACAATGCCCTGACCAAATTTAAATCAACCCACCTTTCTTCCTGTACATGAGGTGACATAAATGGTACAGCATGTTTTAATCTAAGCAAGAAGACTCTTAAACATGTGTACTCACCACAGGGACTATCTGAAATAGGTGATTACTGTTACAGTGATCCAGTAAACGCTGTCTGGTAAAATTTGATTCTTGACACAAGGGACACTTAAAGGTAGGATGCCCAGAAGAACTAAAAAACAATTTTAAATGAAACATACTTAATTCAAAATCAGAACCACCAATCACCACTATAAGTTTCTTTTTTAAAAAAGTTATAATTCTTTTTAAATTGTTGGAGAATCATTGAGGGTACAAAGAACCAAGTTACACTGCTTGCGTTTGTTAGGTAAAGTGCCTCCCATAATTGTGTTCCACCACCAAGGTGTGTCACACACTGTGATGCTCTCACCCCCTCCCTCCTTCCCTCTCTTCACTCCCCCATCCTCCCACTGCCCACCATGTATTAGCATCAACTGTCTTCATATCAGAATTGTACACTGGATTCTTACTTCTCCATTCTCGTGATGCTTTACTAATAAGAATGTGTTTCAACTCCATCCAGATCAACATAAAAAATGTAAAGCCACCATCTTTCTTAGTGGCTGTATAGTATTCCATGATATACATATACAATAGCTTGTTAAACCATTCCTGGAATGGTGGGCATTTAGGTTGTTTCCACAATTTGGTGATTGTAAGTTGAACTGCAATAAACAGTCTAGTGCAAATGTCCTTATAATAAAATAAATAAATAAATAAATACAAATAAAATTAAAATAATAATGACATATACCAACCCTACATGTGGACAAATAAACAGATGGTTTGTTATCTGCCTAGCCAGAGCTTTGTTAATTTTGAAAATTCTTTAGAAATTTGTTTGCCTTTCACAATTATTATTTAGTCTATTAAATGTATTTTCAACTAAAAAAAAGTAATAATTATTAAACTATTCAAAGGTACAAATCAAATCTGTCAAGTGTAGAACATAAATGTCGTAACACAATAATCAAGGAAATGAGGCAAAAGCTATGTTGATTGATTTGATGTAAGCACGTCAGATTGTATAAAAAAATCAACACATTGCACCCCACATATGCATAAATGTATTCATGATTTTAAAAAACCAAAATATAAATCTAAGCAAAACAAACAAACAAAAAAACAAAGGTTCTCTCATTTTGAAAATGTTTTCAACAAATGATCTAGAATAGAGGCTCCCAATCTCATTTATAGGACTTAGTGTTTCCAATTAAGTTTTTATGGTGCATCTAGGGCCAAAACAAAACTAAAAACCTAGCTGGTTCCATTTAATAAGTAGTTAGGTCTAAACTTAATTATATTCATGTGTATCTCTTAAAAATTTTAAATATCCTGTAGTGTCCCAAAGTTTGGAAACCCCTATCTAGGAACTTAAAACTAAAGAGTTCTACCAACATTATATTTTTAATCTATCCCAGGTCCCAAGAATCGGATATTCCTAAAACTCACAGGAAAAACAAACAAACACATTGATCACCAGAATGAAACACTTTAAAACAAGGATCACAAATCGCTGGGTTTTAATACTTCTAAATTTTAGCAAAAGGCATTTCAACGTTGACAACTCTACCAGAATCATGCACAGAATCCTGACCACACCGAAAGAGAACAATTAAATTTTCTAATCTAATCTGGCTCTTAAAAGCAGCAACCACCCTGCCATTTCTAAACTCCTAACTTCTATATTATGCCTGATAAGCTCAACTGAATTTTAAAAGGTTAAATTCAAAAATATTACTTGATAAAGTGAAAATTACTCAAAAGCTTACCTTGTATTCTCTTGATAAGTTTCTGTGTTGTCAGATGTGGATGTTTCACTTCTATTACTTAAGAAGCACAGAGAGGGGGAAAAAGTTAATGCCCCAAAAGTAATAAAGCACATTAACTTGAAGCATTAATGGTGAAGACTAGTCTGAATTTGTTTTAAAAGCATGAACTCCAAATAATTCTAAACTATGAAATATTTATGGAATTAATTACTTTTCAAATTTATTAAGACCTTAAGTGATTGTTCATGTCCTGTAAAATAACTTATGTCAGCCACAGGACCCTCAGGGGCCCGGGTCAGGCTCTGTCCTTGCAGCTGGAGGGAAAATAACGGAGTGGGTTCCCGTGCACGTGCATTCCTGGGCAGTGGGACATGCACCAAGACTCAGGTCACACGCGGAAAAAAAAAAAAAATTTTATGTTAAATCCTGTTCCTCTACCTCTGCCTAGACAAGAAAGTTTTTAAATGCTGGGGAGACTCAAAATTCTGTAAACTTTTTTTTTTGGGGGGGGGGGACAGAGGTTTACTCTCTTGCCCAAGCTAGAGGGCGGTGACATCATCATAGTTCCCTATAACCTCAAATTCCTGAGCTTAAGCCACCCTCCTGCCTCAGCCTCCAGAGCAGCTCAGAATGCAGGAACATGGTATCATGTCCAGCTATCTTTTATATTTTTGGTACCATTGGGGGTCTTACTCTTACTCAGGCTGTTCTCAAACTAATGGCTTCAACCTCCCAGAGTGCTAAGATTATAGGTGTCAGCCACTGAGCTGGCCTCTGTGAACTTGTTTCAATTATGTCTAGGGTATGGTTTAAGGTTATAGCCTCCAAAGTAGAGCAGGTTCAACAAACTATTTGCATTTTTCTTTTCTTTTTTTTTTTTTTTGAGACAGGGTCTCAGCTCTGTTGCCCAGACTACAGTGCAGTGGCAACATCTTAGCTCAAGGCACTGTTAAACTGCTTGCTAGACTCAAGAGACACTCCTGACTAGCTTTCCTAATAAGAGGGACTACAGGTATAGGCCACTATGCCTGGTTTATTTTGTAGTTTTGTATTTTGTCTCACCATAATTGTTCAAGCTGCCCTCAAACTCATAGCCTCAAGTAATCCTCCTATCTCAGCTTCCCCCAAGTATTATGATTATGGGCATGAACCACCACACCTAGCAGGTTTAAGAAAATATTGAATCTTCATTATGTTTATCTTACCCCCCAAAAGGAAAGAAAGTAGGACTTGCTAACATTTAAGATATAGAACTTAGCATCTTTACCCATATCCTATACCAGAATCATGGTATCATGATATTCAAAGGAATATTATAAGGAATATTCAAAGGAATATTAGAAGAATCCTATGGAAAGAGTGGGCATCCCATACATGGAATACCACTTGGGTGCTGAAGAATTTTATCATTTTAGTCAATTTATAAAAAGCAAGGTCCTTTAACAGAAATCTCAAAATAGTGATGAAATAGGTAGTGCCCCAAAAAATTATACCACACAGCAGTTTGTTCTATATCTCAAGGATGGGAAAAGGGCTGAACTTCAAACTGGTTATTCATTTTTATTTTTAACAGAAAACAAGCAGACCAGAGATGGTAGCTCACCTCTATAATCCCAGCACTTTGGGATGCCAAAGCAAGAAGATTGCTTGAGCCCAGGAGTTCAAGCCTATAGTGAGCTTGAACGCCACTATACTCTAGCCTAGATGACAAAGCAAACCCTTATCTCTTAAAAAAAAAAAAAAAAGATAAGCAGTCTACCTATATGGTCTTTTTAATTTTCTTTATTTTACAACAAAGGTACATAGATAGAACAATGTGTACTAAGTAAAACAGTATCTTTCCAATGACAGTTCCCTTCTATTAAGATAATAATGCTATTTGTCCACACACAGCCCATGCACAGGAAAGCAAGCAAATTCTACTGTTCAGAGTAGACTAGTATTTTACTATTTTGTATCCTTATAGCAGATACTAATCTGTCTGTTCAGATAAGGGAATTTTCACAACACAGGGAGTAAAAAATTGTGCATTATGGCCAGGTACAGTGGCTCATGCCTGTAATCCTAACACTTTTAAGGCCGAGGAGGGTGGATGTTTAAGGAGGTCAAGACCTGCCTGAGTAAGAGGAAGACCTCTGTCATTAAAAATAGTCAGGCCCTGGGGCAGGCACCTGTAGTCCCAGGTACTTGGAAAGCTTAGGCAAGAGGATCTCTTGAGCCCAAAATTTAGAGGTTGCTATGAACATGACGCTATGGAACTCTACCAAGGGCGACAAAGTAAGATTCTGTCTCCCCCATCAAAAAACTTGTGCTTTAAAATAAACTCAAACACTGAAGAGTGCATTTATTAAGAGGATGTTATATGATTTTGTTACCCAAAACAGCAAGTGTCACCTATTCTTTATAAAAAAATTGCCTATCTAGACATTAAATTTGGTAGATTTTTTAAAAGTTTAAAAACATCTTCCAAATAAATACAATCATTGGATTTTGAGCGCATTCTTCAAGTGACCTATAGTCACGTCACTATACAACTTCTGATTGGTTTGTAAGAACTATATCATCATCGTAAGATGAAAATTTCAACAAAAGCCTTTTTGAAATGCAGTGAATGGGACTGAAAAATTTAGTGATCTCAACCTAATGACATACTTCTTCCATTTGGATCTACATATTTTGTGTAGTCATTATCTTTTCCAGCCATGACAATCATCAAAACCAAGTGAACTTAGATCCAAATCTCTGAGTTACTGTGTCAAGTTGCTTACAAGTTTTTAAATTTAGAATCAGAGGAAAAGAGTGTGGAAAGGGATAGGAATAAAAAATACCTATGGGGTATATAACGTACACTACTTAGATGTAGGTACACCAAAAACCCACCAAAACCTATATTCTATCATGATACAATACATACATGTAATGGAATTCAATTGCTACCTCTAAATCTATTAAATTGCTTTTCAAAAAGGAAAAAAAAAAGCATAGAAGATTTTTTTAAAACTTTGTCAATATTCAAAAATTCAAATATTCAAGTAATAATATGAAAAAAGCAAAACATTTTAATTACATTTTTCATCTTTATCTCACTAGAATTCTGCATATTTCAAAATGTACATGACACCATATCAATTTTTTTTAAAACCATGATTATTTCATATCACAGAGAAACCATTCAATAAAATTCAAATTTTGGAATAATGGAAAACTCATAATGGAAAACAAAAAATACCACTGATCACTCACAATGCTTTTGAAAAATACAAATGCCTAGACTCTGGGCATCAGAATACCTGGGAATGAAAGCAGATATATATACAAAGGGTGTCAAAAGAAATGTATACACATTTTGAGAAAGGAAAAAACTGCATTGAAATTTTAATGCTCAAGTCATGTTTGACTTCTGCAATTACAAGAGATACAAGATATAATGTATAAGATAACTAACCTGCCTGCGTTGGTGTATGTGGCCAGTGCCCTAACCACTTAAGTTATACGTGCCAAGCCTAATATGGAAATCTTAAACTTATCATGTAATAGGTATCTAGCTACACACAGAAGGTGCCAAAATAATGTATACACATTTTAAGAAAGGAAAAAACTATTAAAATTGTAATACGTCACTTTTGGCTTCTGCAATTGTAAGAGGGGCTGAAACGTGACCTGTATTCATCTTTTATTATCAGCATACAAGGTGTGGACAATTATGATCCTGAACTCATCCTAGAAAAAGTGCTACCTACCTCATGGCTAACTATCATGGCAATCCACCTGCGCGATACTCCCCTTGGAAAGCTATTCACCAATGCCAGCACCTAGTCCGCACTTCTAAGCAATTTTGGAACTCTATCTGGAATAGACATCAGAGCTGTCAGATAGAGGTCTGACAATTAAGTTCGTCAACTCATCCTAGAAAAAATACTATGTACCCCCATTGCTGAATATCACTACTGTCACCTTTGAAGTACTTCCCTTGGCAATCTGTTGAACACTGATATTCAGCAATGAGGTACATAGCTCTTTTTCTAGGATGAGATCGCAAATTTAATTTTCAGACCTCCATCCATCTGATGACAGCTCTGATGGTCATTTCCAGAAAAAGAGTTCCAAAATTGCTCTGAAGTGCAGACTAAGAGCTAGCACTGATGCACAGCATCCCAAGGGGAGTACTTGAGGGTGGACCATAGTGTTATTCAGCCAGGAGGCAGGCAGCATGTTTTCTAGAAATATTCGACATCATATATATTTACAATTTTTTGTTGGTTTGTATTTTTAAGACAGAGTTTCACATTGTGGCCCTGGGTAGAGTGCCGTGGCGTCACTGCTCGCAGCAATCTCAAACTCTTGGGCTCAAGTGATCATCTTGCCTCAGCCTCCCAAGTAGCTGGGACTACAGACGCCCACAATGCCAGGCTAGTTTTTAGCTCAGGCTGGTCTCAAACTCCTGAGCTTAGGCAATCCACCCACTTTGGCCTCCCAAAGTTCTGGGATTATGGGTATGAGCAACCACAACAGGCCCAAGTATTACAATTTTAATACAACTTTTTCTTTTCTTAAAATGTGCATACATTTTTTAGCACCCTGTGTGTGTAAACTTTAAAATTAAGATGTTCTAATAAAGAACATCTGTGCTGAAAAACTACAGTAAACATCATGCTTAACAGTAAAATTTTAGATGTACTCCCACTAAAATCAGGAACAAGAAAAAGATGCCTGCTATTTAACACTGGATACAGACCCTACTGTCTGCAAAAATAATTTTCTATGTAATGTAAAATAATCCACAGGTAGATTATTTAAACCATTAGTTTAAAACATAATATTACAGCCCTAAAGTTGCTGAAAAACATAAAAATATAAAAGAGATTAACATAAAAATAAATATATAATATTTTTCCTTACTAGTGATAACCACTTAAAATTATAAAACAGGATAAAAGGCCTATTGTTACAGCAACATAAACTATAAGGTTTTACTAGGAAAAGATACAATGAAACATTTACTCATACTATAAATGAACCTTTAAAACACATTTTAAAAATGGGAAAGGCAGACTGTATTTTTAAAGGAATAAACAATTGGCAAAAGAAGAGAATGCAGAGATCTATCAGACAAAAGTAGCATGATGAAACAGTGGAGAAAAAATGGACTCTTCAATGAACAATGAACCAAGACAATGGTTAATCACAAGGGGAAAATATTCCTACCTCACATTATATATCCCAAATAAATGTGGAATATACAACTTTTAAATGCTTGATAAGAAAATAACTTTTATAACCTTGATAAAGAAAGGATTTCTCAAAGATGACACAAAAGAACCATAAAAAAATTTTATATAGGGGGGAGGAGCCAAGATGGCGGTCTGTAGCCAGCTTTCTGCAGATACTCCTGTCCAGAAGGAGAGTTAAAGGACAGAAATTTAGCAAGAAAGCCAACGGTTTGGAGCTGAGTCAAGAGACAAGGTCGAGGAACGCACATCA
>CAUYON010124454.1:0-10024 GCA_963573935.1 Arctocebus calabarensis
CCTGTGGCTCAGCGGGCTAAGGCGCCAGCCACGTACACCTGAGCTGGCGGGTTCGAATCCAGCCCGGGCCCGCCAAACAACAATGACGGCTGCAACCAAAAAATGGCTGGGCATTGTGGTGGGCGCCTGTGGTCCCAGCTACTTGGGAGGTGGAGGCAAGAGACTCGCTTGAGCCTAGGTATTGGAGGTTGCTGTGAGTCGTGATGCCACAGCACTCTATCCAGGGTGACAGCTTGAGACTGTCTCAAAAAAAAAGAGTCAAAATAAGTTGAGTTCTCTGCGGATTCTGGTTATTAGAGAGGCAGGTGTATGAAAAGTTGAAAACCAAGAGAATGAAAACCAAGAGATGGACCCAGACACTTACAGTCATTTGATCTTTGATATGCCTATCAAAAATATAAATTGGGGGAAAGATTCCCTATTTAACAAATGGTGCTGGGTGAATTGGCTGGCAACTTGTAGAAGACTAAAACTGGACCCACACCTTTCTCCCCTAACAAAAATTGATTCTCAGTGGTTAAAGGACTTAAACTTAAGACATGCAACTATAAAAATTCTTGGAGAGAGTGCAAAAAGAAACACTTCAAAAATTGGTCTGGGAGAATACTTTATGAGGAGGACCCCCTGGGCAATTGAAGCAACATCAAAAATACATTACTGGGATCTGATCAAACTAAAAAGCTTCTGCACTGCCAAGAACACACTAAGTAAAGCAAGTAGACAGCCCTCATAATGGGAGAGGATTTTTGCAGGTTATATTTTGCCACTATATTAAAAAGATCATCTCCTCTGTTGAGAATGAAGACCTAACACAAGAAAAAACATCGACAGCGTGTCTCCACAGTTTCTGCTACACTCCTCCCTTACTGATGCTGTGTACTACTCAAAAGAGTAGAGACCTGGATGCGTTCAAAGGGCAAAGAAGATGCTCTACCAAGGGTGTCCAACCTTTTTCTCTTCTCCCACACAGTGGAAGAGTAAGAGTTGTGTGGGACCACAAAAATGCTAAAGCTGATGAGCAAAAACAAGAAAAAGTCATGCATGATTTCTGCAATATCTAACACCACAGATAAGCAAAACAAGCCTCAAGTAATTCACACGCAGCCCATGACACGTCTGGATGGAAGGATGCTACAGCCTGTTACACTGACCTGCAGGCCCAGGTAGGCGATAAATCTGTGCCTAGAAGCAGGGACACTAAGACATGATGGGAAGTCTCTGTAAATGGGAACTAGAGGCTGACGAAGAGCAATATGAAAACATCTTCAAGTCATGGACTTGGTTACACATGGATTGTGGAGATGGAGGGGCCTTCTAGCTAATAAAAAAACAAAACCGCAGCAACCACAAAATTCTCATATGTGCTTAGAATATGCTGGGAACTATCCCAAATCCCTTCAGTTAACTAACACCCAATGCTGACAGAAAGCCTAGGAGACAGATGCTACTCTGTCGCTGCTGGACAGGTGAGCAATCTGGGGGGCCAGAGGAGTAACTGGCCCAAGGTGTCACAGGATTTGAACTGAAGTAGTCCAGTCATTTAACACTGTCTTATTTATAAACTGCAAAGACTATAACTACAAAATTAAAAAGTAAGTGTTACCCTTCTCCCAAATGCCTGGATAAAATAAGGTTCTGATATAATAAAATCTTCATAATTTCCTTTAAAAAAATAGGTTAGCTAATCCATAAACTAGCTAAAAAGCAGGAAGTTGGTTGCCCTTAAGATTATTTTTTAAAAAATAAAAAGCAGGAAGGAGGTTTCCTAGAAATATCTGTGACCCAAGATTTATTGATCTTATTCCTTGTGGCACCAGCCCAAACTCTGAAATATCCGACCTTGATATCAAATTCTAACTGGCTGTAAAACTGGAAGAGGGTCTGGAAACTACAGGCTCTAAACTTAGGGATGTCACTCTCAATAAGCATGTTCATTTATTCACTAAGTATTTACTGAGTCCCTACTATGTCCTAGAATCTGATCCGTGAACATACCAATGGATGACCCAGTTCTCACAGAGCTGATGATACTAATGTGGAAAGATAGATTAAGAAAAATCATAATGTTATACAGTTTGATGGAAATGTTTCAGATTGTATATGAAGTCAGCATATTGTGCCCCATGACTGCACTAATGTACACAATTATGATTTAATAAAAAAATAAAAAATAAATTAAAAAAAAAAGAAAAATCATAATAAGTAAATTATGTGAAATGGCATAAGGTAAAGAAAGCTATAAAAAAGAAAAAACAGGGCAGAGTCCCCTGAAAGGGTACGATTTGAGCAAAGACTTAAAGAACATGAGGGGTGAAGGAAGCACGTGCAGGGCAGAAGACAGAGGTTGCCATGACAACAAAGGCGGAGCACGGCCGCTCCGCTGCAGCATCACGAGGCCAGTGTGGAAGGAGATGGACTGCAAGGCCGGGCAACTCGGAAAATGACTGGGGGCCAAACTGTGGAGGTCACTGGGGGAACCTTGGCTTTTACTCTGAGTAAAATGGAGATATATTAAAGACATCAGTTTGGAGCACAGGAATTACATGATCTGACTCACATTTTGATCACTCTGCCTTCTCTGTTGAAAATAGAATGTCCATGAGTGAGGACTGAAGGGGAATAGAAACCAGTCAGGCAGCTACTGCAAATTCCAGGCCAAAGATGATGGTGGCTCAAGCCCACGTAGTAGCACTGGTGCTGGCAATGAGAAGTGGTGTGCATGCACCTTGAAGGTAGAGTCAATCAGATTTCCAGTGGATCTGATGTGGGATATGCATGAGGGCACAGCTAAGGATACCTCCACGTTTCCATCTAAGCATGGAATTCCAATAGCTACTCCCAGAAGGTGGAGCAGGACTGGGGAAAAAGAACAGGAATTCCATTTGGGTTTTGGGGGTTTTTTGTTTGTTTTTTGTTTTTAATTGAATCATAGCTGTGTACATTAATTCAATCATTGGGTACAGTGTGCGGGCTTCACATACAATCTGAGATATTTATTCATGAGATTTTCTCATTTACTATGTGAAAACATTTCAAGCCACTGTCTCTTCAGATTCTCTAAAGACCATAGTTTCCTCCAAAGACCCTAGTCTCTTCCACTTTTGTCTGCAGCTGCCCTCCTAGGGACTGTGGGTGGCTTTGCTGTTCATCGGTTTTTGTTACCAAGGCACAGAGCCAGCCCCGTGTTCAAGATCCATGCTATTCAACGACAGAGCATAGGGAGAAGAATGGCTCTTTCCTCACTGGGCCATTCTCTGTGAAGACAGGTTTTCACAGGGGCCTTAAAATGGAGCAGCTCTTCCATGAGACTGCTCCACATGGGATAGATTGGCGTCTGATAGAGGCAGAGCCAGGAGACAAACCCAAGAAATAGATCCCTTAAAAGCTTATAGATTTGTCTAAGTCAGATTCTCATTCACTTTGGTCCTGATGTTGACCTTTGAGTGAGTCCACTATGCCATTTTGGCAGCCTTTATCATAATCTCCATGACAGATAACACGTGCAACTCTTAGGGTGTGTCAGTGGCATAACTCATCTACCTCTTCAAAAACTCAAGAATATGTAATTAGTATTATCAATTTTTCAGATAAGAAAACTGAGGCCCAGAAAGTTTAATTAATATGCCCAAGGTCATGGAGCTAGTAAATGGCAGAGCTACATTTTAGGAAAATCTAAATCCTAAATTTGAGTCAATATGAGGAGTCCATGAGAATAATAATAAATAATAATAGTAGCTACCATTTTTACTTTGTAGATATTAACTTTGTAATCATTAGGAGCTCACTAACAGGTGTTAATCTCCCTAATTGTAGAGATAAAGAAACAGGGTAACACAGAATAAGTAATTTCCCCAAAGTCCTCTAGCTAGAAGTGAGAGAGCCATCACTTATATGCCTGACTCTAAAGCTCTTTATTATGAGTGAAGTTCTGAGAAAGTTACTTTTGCTGTCTCTGTGTCTGCTTGCGGACTGGATTTTGTTTTCTGCAAGTATTTGAGCATCTTAGTTCAGCTCTTCAATTCAACAAAGCAATCTGCTGCTCAGTATTCTTAGATAAGTTATTCAAGTGCTCCAAACCTCAGTTTCTTCATTTGGGAAATGGGAATGATAATAACAGAATGTACACTGTAGGGATATTGTGAGAATCAAATTAGATCATTCTTATAGAGGCACAGTTCCTGATATGCAGAAGTGCTCAGGCTATTAGCAGATACTGGAATTATTAAGAAAATTAGACACCAAGAAGTCTGGTGACAAAGCAGTGAAATTATGCACGTCATATGGAAAAATCAAAGCTATCCTACAAACCTTTCAAGAAATTTCAAGTTGTGAAAACCTAACAAGTAGTTGTCTTCAAAGTTCATCTTAATACAACAAAACAAAACAAATCAAAACCTACAAAAACAATTATACATAGCAGAAGGGGAATTCCCTTCAAAAGTTAGGACTGGGAAGTTCACCTGTCACTTGCCTGCAGCAGAGGACGCTGACACCATAGTTCTAAACAGACTGTAATCCCCTGGATGAGGAGGTCACGAGATGCAAGGAAGAGCTTGCAGGTAAAATTTTAGCTCTATGAGAAGAGACAAGACATCTCCTGTGATCTTGGAAAGGGAATTTCAGCAACTCAAGACTTTTAAATATTTGAATAAGCTTGGAGAAATTATTTACATGTCTATGAAAAATGGCTGGACATGAGTAGAGAAAAACGAGGAGACAAGTTTTGTCTTTGTGCTATCGCTTCCAACTTTAATGATCTGTATGAATACGACTGGCAGAGACTGCAGTATTCATGAAGCTGTAAACAAAAGGAGAAGATTCTGTAATATAAGAGTGCATACAGTTATGTCGTTGCCAGTAAATTTAAAAAAACAAATTCATGGCTAAAATATTATAATAAACTGCAATTTGGAAAATCTTGACTGACCTCACCCAAGCTATTCAACTTCATCTCCACATAAAATCTTTTCTTTTAAATTTCAGATTGATATGGAGGTACAAATGTTTATGCTACTTTGTTTTCATTTCTTTCTTTCTTTCTTTTTTTTTTTAGAGACAGAGCTTTACCTTGTTGCCCTCCATATAGTGCTGTGTCATCACAGCTCACAGCACCCTCCAGCTCTTGGGCTTAGGGGATTCTCTTGCCTCAGCCTCCTGAGTAGCTGGGACTACAGGCACCGGCCACAACACCCACTATTTTTTGTTTGCAGTTTGGCCGGGGCGGGTTTGAACCTGCTACCCTTGGTATATGGGGCCACCCCTGGTTTCATTTCTAAGGTAAAGTTCAAGTTGTAGCTGAACCCTTCACACAGGGGCGTGCTGAGCACCCTCACATTGTGCATAGACTTGTGTTTTCTTTACTGTGGGCATGTAGTTGTCTATGTATTGGCTTCATAGTAGTATTGGGTACATTACATACTTGTTTTTCCATTCTTGTGATACATTACTGAGAAGACTGTGTTTCAACTCCAACTAGATAAGCACAAAAGATGTAAATTCTCCACCTTTTCTTATGGGTGACTAGTGCTCCATGGCATACTTGTACTACCATTCGTTAATCCATTCACAGGTTGATGGAACTTGGGCTGATTCTACATCCTGGCAATTGTGAATTGAGCTGTAATAAATGTTCTACTGCAAATATCCTTGTGGCAAAATGATCTTTTTCTTCTGGGTAAATATCTAGTAATGAGATTGCAGGATCAAATGGAAGGTTGACTTTTAATTCTTTGAGAATTCTCCATATTTCTTTCCATACAGGTTGTATTAGTTTGCAATCCCACCAGCCATGCAAAAGTCCATACAAAATCTTGCCTCTAGTTTTGCCCTCACTCATTTCCTGCCACAATCTGCCCCCTTACCAAAGATGTGTTCTGCATCAAGCTTTCAAAGACCCTTCAAGTCTCAATTGCTCTAGGAAAACTACTTTGATTACTTTAAGCCTTATGGTAAATGGAGAGAATGAAGACTCTGAAGTCAGACCTGTTTGGTTCAAATCCTGGCTTTTCCATTCAGTCACTCAGCTCACTTAACCTCTCAAAGTCTTGGTTTCCTCATCTTTGGAATATAGAGTCTCACAGTCATTGTTAAACACAACAATACAACAATAGCACAGC
The DNA here is from genome assembly GCA_963573935.1 of Arctocebus calabarensis. Taxonomy (NCBI): domain Eukaryota; kingdom Metazoa; phylum Chordata; class Mammalia; order Primates; family Lorisidae; genus Arctocebus; species Arctocebus calabarensis. Next base: position 6,117 of record CAUYON010124454.1, read on the forward strand.
TTTTACTACATGTCTCTTATTGCTCTAACTTCTTTCTTTACGTTTTGCTTAAAATAACTCTACAGGTTAGACTCAGGCTGCCAACTCTGGGCTTGATGGACTAAGATGCATCGTCAGCCTTACCTCCACTATTACAAAACTAGAAAACTACATGACAAAAGCACTTCTGGTCTTTACAGAACACAGAGCACAGGACTCTGATCTCAAGCAGAGGGAATTCACACGAGGTGAGCTCCATGCTCACTCAGGCTTCTTGTGTGGGGCATGTCCAAAACTGTAGCCTCACGCAGAGGAAATAAAACAGAGAGCAGGGGGCTTGTCGACATGAATGAAACGTTTGGGGCTGCTGCTGGGGCTGTTTGGAATTTGTGGATCAAAATAGTGAGAGAGCTTCACCGGGGCCGTCTCAAGCTGTTGGCTGAATCCTGAGACATACAAGGCAAGATTCCATGAAGTCCGGAAGAGAAGGGAACTGGGAAGTGTGAGCTAAACAATGTGGCTCTTATAGATTTTACTGAGCTGGGAGACTCAGTCCACTGGCCAGTGTGAAATGTGGGAATTCACCTGAGGTAGCAGAAAGGCCACACCTTAGAAAGAGTAAAGATTCATCTAGTCTAGCCCCACCCTACCAAAATCTAATGACTTAAATGATTCATCAAGAAACTAATTAGTTAGTAATGCAAAATTTTAAACATTTTAAAGCAGACAATAACAAATTAGAAACAATTCAGAATCTTAACAAAATTGATAGACATCTGAAGAAGCAGGAAAATGTGACCCATAATTGGGGAAAAGCACTTAATCTACCATAGAAATGGATATAGGGACATTACAGGTATTGGCATTGGCTGACAACAACTTATTTTTTAAATTAATTTATTTTTTATTTCAGATTAAAAGGAGGGTACAAATGATTAAATTACATTGTTTTCATTTCTAAAGTAAAAGTTAAGTTGTAGTTTAGCCCTTCACACAGGGGGTATACTGTAGACCCTTACATTGTGCACATTAGGTGAGAGTTGACCAATTCCCCTTCCCTCTCCCCTCTCACAAGTATTTTTATAACACTTGAATAAGGAAAAGTGCTTCAACTTCATCCATACTTATACAGAAGATGTTTTTATGGCTGAATAGTATTCTGTGATATACATATACCACTGTTTATTAATCCATTCATCAGTTCATGGGAAAGTGGGGTGATTCCACATCTTGGTGATTATTGAATTGAGCTATAATAAACATCCTAGTGAAAATGTCCTTACGGTAAAATGATTTTTGTTCTTCTGGATAATTATCCAGTGATAGGATTTTGAGATCAAGTGGAAGGTTTACTTTTAGTTCTTTGAGGATTCTCCAAACTTCCTTCCATAGAGATTGTATTAGTCTGCCTTCCCACCAGCAGTGTAAAAGTGTTCTCTTCTCTCCACACCCACGCAGCATCTTCAGCTTTGGGATTTTATAATGTGGACTATTTTCACTGGGGTTAGGTGATATCTCAGAGTGGGTTTGATTTGCATTTCTCTGATGATTAAGGGTGATGAGCATTTTTTCATGTGTTTGTTGGCTATTCATCTTTCTTCTTAAGAGAAGCTTCTGTTCAAATCTCTTGCCACTTCTAAATGGGATTGTTCACTCTTTTTTTGTTGATTAGTTTGAATTTTCTGTGGATTCTAGTTATCAGTCCTTTGTCAGATTCATAGCATGCAAATATCTTCTCCCATTGCTGATAACAATTTAAAATAGCTATTTTAAATTTGTTCAGGCATTTAAAAGAAAAGATTTATATAATAAGCAAATAGATGGGTCATTTAAGACAAAAAAAAACCTGCAAAAAAGAACTAAATGATAATTTTAGAACTGAAAATTACAAATCTGAAAGAATAACAATTTAGTGGGATTAACAACAGACTGGACACTGAAAAAGAAAAACACCCAATGAACTAGAAGTGTAAAAAAAGCTATCCAAACTGAAGCAGAGAGAGAAAGAAGGACTGAATATAAATAAACAGGTTCTCAGTGGCCCATGGGATAATATCAAATGTCTGAACTTACACGAAATTGGAGCTGTAGAAACAAGAAATAGAAATCAGAGCAGAAAAAATTTAAGAAATGATGGCAAAATTGATCAAATTTGTGGGTAAATATCAACCAAAGAAACAGAAAGTTCAATGAATTCTAAGAAAGATAAACATAAAAAAAAAAAAACACATAACTTGCCTAACCGAAGTCAAATTGTTGAATACCAAATGTAAAGAGAAACTATTAATAACACAAAGGAGAAAAATGAGATTACTTTCTTGGCATCAAATGTAAAAACAGACATGAGCCTCTCAACAAGCCAAAAGGCAATAGGACAATATCTCTAAAGATTCCATTAACGTAGAATTCTGTGTGCAGTAAAATATTCTTTGAAGTTACAGGTGACATAAAGACATTGTCAGACAAATGCTGAAAGTAGTTTATATAAATAGGTCTAAGCTACAAAAAGAAAAATTTAAAGAAATGGTGGCGCCTGTGGCTCAGTGAGTAGGGTGCCAGCCCCATATGCCGAGGATAGTGGGTTCAAACCCGGCCTCAGCTATACCGCAACAAAAAATAGTTTAGTGTTGTGGTGGGCACCTGTGGTCCCAGCTACTTGAGAGACTGAGGCAAAATAATTGCCTAAGCCCCGGAGTTGGAGGTTGCTGTGAGCTGTGATGCCACAGCACTCTACCAAGAACGACAAAGTGACTCTGTCTCTAAAAAAAAAAAAAAATTAAAGAAACTTTTTAAACTGAAGGGTAATGGTTACAGAAATTTAGATTTTATAAAAGAATGAAGAAACATCAAATAGGTTATTTTTTATTGTAAATTCTTTTCTATGACAATTACCTATTAAGGAAACAAAAATACAGTGTAATATGGATTTTAGAATAGGTGGGAATAAAGTATACAGCAGCAGCAACCCCAAAGTATATAGTAAATGAAAACACACTGTGTATACTTGTTAAAATATAAAGGCTATCCAGAAAGTTGAAAAACAGTATTCATGTTAATAATGGCTGGAAACTTCCTGCACAGCCCCTGTATGTGAAAAGAGATTATCCCAGTTTAAGATAAGTAAGGATTCATATTTTAATCCATACAGAAAGTAATAAAATTGTAAATGATTTAGAAGAAATAAATGTAGCTAGAAATGCTGAATATATCCAATCAAAGGCAGAAAAACAAATAAAAAATAAAATAAGTACAAGTGGGTAAACAGGAAACAAGTAACAAAAAAAAATTTAACACTAATATCCACATTTATATTAAGTTTAATTAAAGTAAACATTACAATTAATTAGCTGGCATAGTCAGACTGGCTGAAAAAGAGCATGACCCAGCTATATGCACTATAAAGACAGATCAGTGCGGTTCAACCCCTTCTATCTCATGGCACACTTGAACCTGTGGTTAAACTTTCCTGGCACCCTTACATTATGTTGATCAAAAAAAGAGTGAAAAGAAAGAATATAATTAACAGTGCTTTGAATTTCTTTCTTTTTTTTTTATTGAATCATAGCTGTGTACATTAGTTCAATCATAGGGTACAGTGTGCGGGCTTCACATTCAATCTGAGATATTTTTATCAACCTGATTGACATAACATTCATGAGATTTTCTGGTTTACTATGTGAAAACATTTTTGATCCGTATTTAGAAGTTTTCTCCTGACCCTTCAAATATGTACCATGTGATCTCACCCTTTGTCCTATCTCCCCCCACCTTCTCCCTCCCCTTCCCTGCCTCTCCCCTTTCCCCGTCTTCCTGTGCAATAAATGGGTTGTAGCCTTCACTTGAATGATAAAGAATTTGTCTCATATTAGGGGTGTATACATTGGATACTTTTTCTTCCATTCTAGAGATACTTTGCTAAGGAGAACATG
>CAUYON010124466.1:0-43884 GCA_963573935.1 Arctocebus calabarensis
ATTGACATACCGTTCATGATATTTTCTCGTTTACTATATGAAAACATTTTTGATCTGTATTTAGAAGTTTTCTCCTGACCTTGGTGCTCTTTTTCTTTTCCTACTAATAAAGAAAATATATATGAAAAACTCTTGGAAAAATAGCCAGCAGGTAAGGATATTCCCTCTTTTCACAGTCTTTGCAAATGTGTAAATGAGGCACTTAGTTTGTGGTTTCAGTGTTTTTATCTGATTCCCTGTGTTTGCATTTCCAGCAACTGTCTTGTCCATTGAGTAACCTCAGCATAACCACATCGCCACAGGCCGCCTGCTGACACAGCAGAACCCAAAAGCCATCTAATGGCTTCTGCCACAGAGGCTGATGGTATGCGTCATGCTCTTGAGAAAGTAACTATTCCAGCATCTAATACTTCATTTATCTTACTGTTGTTATTCCCTGTCACTTATGACTTCTCCATACCAAAACCCCGTCATTATAAAACCTATCATCGGTGGTTGGTTCATATGGACCAACCACCTGTATGAACATCTGTACACACACATATTACACATAGATGCCACTTCACCTTGTGTGCACGGCTGAAAGGAACATACTGATAACTGAGAGATAAGACACAGGCAGGAATTTTTCATTTTCTGGTAACAAAGGTACTTATCATTTCATTGAATATTATTTATTGATAGTCTGTGAAGCTCCTTGCAATCAGATGACTTTCTTTTCATTACTTTGTGGCTTCCTTCAGTGCCAAGTGAAGGTCCTTGTACCTCTCTCAGCTCAGAACTTGATACTAATTACTAAGTTACTCAGAGAAAAAGAAAAACTAGAACAGAGCTATAACATTATAAAGTTAAATCCCACAAGTGTTTTGTAAAAAACTGAAATTTCCTGGATGTCTTCAGTTGTGCTTTACGCACGTCAAACTTGGCATCAATATGACATTTTGATCCATATCGTGTACAAAATAATGAAGTTCATATACACATATTTTTATATTATAATTATAACATAAAAGGATACATAGTATTGGCACTTTCTGTACAATCTGTTTTCATATGCCTCAAATATATTTACTATATCAAAAGAGAAAGTATTCAAAGCTGTCTTAAAATTGCCCAAGTGTTTTATATCAATGACAGTTGAGTCTCCTGAAAGACTAGAGAAAACTTCATAGAACTCTCTTTCACTCTTACCTCTCCATCCCCTTCTTTCTAGATTTCCTGAGCCTGGAACTGAATTAATCAATGAGATATAATAATGAGCAAAATAGATGGGGCTTGGCCTCTGTATAATTTCTGTATAATGAGACTACTTTACAGAGAAGTAACTACATAATTGTGTGATCAGTAACTGATTCTCTTGTGAGCAAAGCAAGATGATAAAGAATAGGCATGGCAGAGCTAGGGGAAAGTTTGACATTCTTTACACTACTCTGGTGGCATAAACACCTTAACACCTAAACAGACAGAAAATAATTTCACAGATATCATTGCCTACAGAGCTGGGAATCAGAATTGAGCTTTCTCATCCATTAACTCAGACCAAGTTCATTTTGTTGCTGTCTTGTATGTCACTATGAGAATAACTGTTGGACTAAGAAGTCGGCATCTGGTCAGAAATACGAAGAAGTGAAAAGAAGTTAGGGAAGGTGGTTATATCACTTTTGGCTTGGCTCTTCTCTGGCCTATGGAATTCAATGTCATCCTATGATAATACTGCTCTGTGGCCTGCAATAGGAAGGATTTTTTTTTTTTTTTTGGAGACAGAGCCTCAAGTTGTCACCCTGGATAGAGTGCTGTGGCATCACAGCTCACAGCAACCTCCAATCCCTGGGCTCAAGCGAGTCTTCTGCCTCTGCCTCCCAAGTAGCTGGGACTACAGGCGCCCGCCACAATGCCCGCCATTTTTTGATTGCAGCCACCATTGTTGTTTGGCAGGCCCAGGCTGGATTCGAACCTGCCAGCTTAGGTGTACGTGGCTGGCGCCTTAGCCCGTTGAGCCATAGGCGCCGAGCCAATAGGAAGGATTTTTAAAAGAATCTTTGATCAAGGAATATGAGGAGAAAATAGAAGACCAGATGAATGACCCTGCAAAAGTGGCTGGCTGACCATTTGCTACATTAACTCCCACCCTATGGGCATATGAAGGTTCTGTCCCACCTATGATTTGTTATGAATGGAACATGGAACAGCTTTAGAACTTGATGCTAAAATAATCTCAAATGGTTTCCAGGGATATAAAAGTGATTTTAGTAACAAAATATCTTGAATCAGCATCCTCCTGCTAAGATATTTGCATAGGACATACATAGATTTGAGGCCAGTTATACAAATAAAATAACTGAGCTGAGGCAATAACGCTAAAGTTCATATTGCTGGTAAACCTAGATGGAGCCAATTGCCAGAAAGTGGCCAAGGTTTATTAAGAGAATTGCCATTTATCGAATGTTCACCTGATGACATGCTAGTATTAAGTGTGTGATAGTCCTTATCCTTTTAAATCCCTAAACATCTCTATACAATAGACATTTTAATATTTTTATAGATATGGAGCCTAAAAGCTCAAAGAATTGTGTCTGCAGGTAACACAGCCAGCAGGTGATAGACCTAAGATGCAAACTCCTATGGGTTGATTCCTGGTTTGGATTTCTTATTACTATGCAGAGCTGCCTCCCTGAAGAGAGATTTAAGACATGGCTTTTCCATCAAGGAAGTAATAATGTCGTTACAGAAATAGGACTCCTAATTGAATGTAAATCAGCATATATTTACTGAATACCTCTGTGGACAGGATACTATTAAGCTTAAAAAAATGATTATGGGATAGTCACTGCCCTTAAGGAAATATTCTTAGAAATAATTAGACCTTAGACACCATTAAAAACTTTATTTTTTTTATTTTATCTTATTTATTTATTTTAGTTTTTGAAATAGAGTCTCTGTCACCACAGGTAAGGGACAGTAGCGTCATCTTAGTTCACAGCAACCTCAAAGTCTTGGGCTCAAGCCATCATCCTACAGGCTTCCCAGTAGGTGGGACCACAGGCACCCAGCACAATGCCCCACTAATTTTTCTATTTTTAGTAGAGATGGGGTCTAACTCTTGCTCAGGTTTGTCTCAAACTCCTGACCTTAAGCAATACTACTGTCTGGGCCTCCCAGAGTGCTAGGACTTACAGGCATTATGTACTGTGCCCAGCCCAAACCTTTCTTTTTATTGCTAGAGCTCTAATAATTTGAGCCAGGGGGAGTCTTTGCCCCAAATCATTTGGCTCCTTGTGGCCCAGCAGGATCAGAGACCCATGGTTGAGGCAGTGTTGACAGTGGTTGGGCCAGGCACCCTAGGTTTCCAGCCAGTGCACGGGGTCCCCCCTCTCAGAAGGATCCTGAACTTGGGGATTAATATTTTGAAGGCTCGAGTCTTGAAATATTGAACAATTTTGTCTTTCAACCAGTGTTTTGTGTGACATCCTGGGGGACAACAGAGTATGTGTGATGGCTTGGAGCCCCCAAATGTGATGTCTAGTCCTGTTGTCCTTGCCTTTCCAGGACCCTGCTGAATGCTGCCCACCCATGGGACTCTGGGGACAAGCCAGTCATGCTCCATTCTGTCCAGCTACTGTTTCTGCCCTTCACTCTTGGCATGGAGGGAGGTGGGGACTTGAGGAGGGTCGGGTCAGGGTCGGTGTGCACCTCATGCAGTGTTTATGTCCAGGTTTGGGGGCTGCTTTATCTCCAGGTCCACTTTGCATTCAACGGGTGTCTCAGCAACGACAAGTGCGTCACTTACCATCCACTCCCCATGCATGCTCCAAGGCAGAAAGTGAAATCTCTTGAGGCTGATCCATTAATAATAGGGCAGGGTAGCAGTCCTGTGGGAAAAGATGTGAGTCTTCAAGCTAGCCCCCACTCCCGCTACTCTATGAGCCAGTGGGGAGCAGGGGAGGGACTGAGTCAGACTTTTCTAGTGGGTCATTGGGAACCTATGAGGGGCCCTCAAGTGCCTATGAGATTTTGTAGTTGCCAAGTGATTATTCCTGACCTTAACAGCTTATGGCTCTAAATAGCAAATAACAAAGAATGTGGCACATTGTCGGGCAGACTCCAGAATTTTGAAAATAAAAAAATACATAAGCTCATTTTTCCTTGCTTTTTGAACAAGGGACTTGCCATTTTCATTTTGTATTGGACCTGGCAAATTATGCAGTCAGCTCTGGCTATTATAAATCGAATGCTTAGTACATGCTAAGTATCGTGCCATGTACTGTACACATGTTACAGCGTTTGCCCATTATAACAGCTCTATGAATGAGACACTGTTATCAATCTAGTTTTATTAAGAAGGAAACATGCCTACACTCACACAGCCAGGGAACAAATCCCCAGTTTTAGTTTATAGCATCCATAGCGCATATTTTTAACATCTGTGCATTGCTGCACCCGTCCTACCTGGCCCCTGGTATACATAAGAGCCCTCTTGCTCAGTCATACCAGGCTCCTTCCTGCTGTCATGGGCTGCAGAACAAAACCCAGACCCTGTCGTGGCCAAACACATCAGGCAGATGTGATTCTGGCATTCACAGAGGGAAAAAAGGCAGGGTTCTTATACATAGGAGGAACCCAGGAAGCAAATGCCCTGAATTTGTATATTTTTTCATTAAGATTCTTTCTATGCATTTGGTAAGGCATAAACCCTATGTGAGCTGAGATTTATTTTGCTTTGTTTCTCTTACAACTCCACAAGTCTACCATGGATCCTGAACTCCTGAATGCATGGGACATAATTTTGAATTATGACATAAAGAACCATTGCAGCTTTAACTCTAAAGCTACTCACTTGCAGATAAATAAACGTATAGGCATTCTTCTTGCACTGAAGATGGAGTGGGTTTTCTATATTTCTGTTAAGAGTGGGATCGTCTCATCCTCGTGGCAGGACACATCTGCTAATATTCTTCCTTCCCTACGCGATTGAAATGAAAGTTAGCTCTGGAAAATCACATGTGTGATTAGATATCCTTCGGTCCACCATATATCCTTGTCTTCATTTCTTTAGTCAAAAAAAATCGCTTCTTCCTCCATATCAAACCATTTCTGTTCCCTGAACATGACCAGGATGTGTGCAAACATCTGTCTTCTCACCTCAGTTACCAAGATCTTATTTGCTGGGAGAAAATGGCTGTAACACATGAGCATTTCCTCCCACCTTTCTCTCCCCCAAAATGCTCATTTATGGAGGAACAGGTTTCAGTCTCTAAATGATTACTCTATGCCTGGCAGGTGGAGATTGCAGCTCCTGTTACTTTAATGATTTCTGAGGTGACGCTGAGGCCCCAGAGGCTGCTTGGCAGAACAGCTAGCAGGAAACTAATGAGTATCCCAGCACGACCCTGGACCATTTAAAGAGGGGTGTTGTAGTGAGAGTGGGGAGAGAAATGAATTAGAGACCTCAGCCTCTGGTGAGAATATCAGCGAAGGCTCTTAATGGAGACTGGAAAAAAAATTAATCACCCATAACGATTGGGGTGTATGTGAAAATTTGATTTAATTTCGTTTACAAATATTTTTCTACAGAATGATGCACGGTATCAGAGAGGGTTGAGAAGCTTAATATGAACTTGATTCAATCATGAGAAAGGCACAGAGTGATGGAATTGACAACAATTACAGGAATATGTAATTGAGAAAGCCGTTCTTTTTCTAATGTACATATGGTAATCTTGACTAAAATATTAAAGAATGTGCCTTGAAATTCATGAGCTTAAATACTAAAGATAATCAATTAAAAATTGGAAAATTAAAGTATATTTACAGCACCAACCTAGTATTACATTAATAAAAAAGAGCAATTGAAAGATTTTGTAATCACTGTGCTTAGATATATAATTGTTAATCATCGAAGTCACATAATAACAGAACAATACATTAAATGCTAAATAATTAAGCAGATAGAAAAATGTTTTCTGAAGAAATCTGATTTTCTTTTCATAAAGCTTAATGGGAGAATGATACCGTATGAGAAAAAAATTACTTATATGATTTATAAGAAACACAAAGTTACATTGATCTACTAGGAATCAAACTATGAGACTGGATATTATTAATAGAAATTATGAGTTAAAGAATTTGTTCTTTAGCTAAATATCTTCCTGGCCTTTATCAAATCAGTTAATTTTCTTTTCCTTAATAGCCCCATACTTGATCTGGGTCTCTATTTTTCAATCTCTCAACTGAGGAATTAATCAAGACTAATGCTTAAAACTCTACAAGTTTTAATTTGCAAGGGTCTTAATACAGAGTAACAGATGGGAAATTATACTGGGCAGTTATTGCCCAAATAACTCATCAGACAAGGAATCTGGTTCCTGTCCAATTGTCCAGACCATCTCATCAAAGAGCCAGAAACTGGGGAGAGGGATAAATGTTGACCCTCCTCTCAAATGACACTGTGTAAGCATGTAGTCTTGGAAAGCCAATTAACTGTTTTATGTTTTACTTTATTATCTGTTTCCAAATAAGGGGGTAATGGGCTGTCTTGGTATGAAACATTATAAATTATAGGAGAATTTATAAACTAAAAAATACTTTGTAATGGAGTGTTTTTACCAAGAAAGGACACCAAAATAAGATGAACAGAGTCAAAGAAACTTAATAGTTTGACAATCAAAAATGAGATAGATAGGATTGGAATTTATCCTTTCAATGAGCAGAGTAGGAATGCTCACCCTTTGGAGACACTTAAATAATCAGCTGTGGACTCAACAGCCCTTACATATGATATATTTGGTACTTATCAGCTGCCGAAAGGAACAAAGTAACATCAGGGTGCAGCATTTCCCCCATCCTAATGCTACCTGAGAAGTTGGGAAACAAAGTCTGGTGTCAACCTCTGTATCCACTCCATTTTGGCAAAACTTGGGGGATGGGAAGGACTATACAGCAGAGCCACCTTCCCACCAAGGACTGGTCAAGCATTAAGCATATCATCACCATTTCCTGAGAGCATAAACATGGAACATGAACTCAGGTGAGGTCAGAGCCATCCTCTGCTCAAAGGACTTCTCCTAAAGGCAGGTGAATACAATGCAATTGACCTAAAAGCACTCCAGATGGTTCCCTTGTCCAGGCAAGTTGGGATACAATTCTGTTCTGCTAAGTTTTAGAAAACAGAGACAAGTAAGATTTGATCCAATCCCTGAAAGACCTCCTCCCTCGACTCACACACATGTAGAGGACTAGATATAGGAACATATTTAATAAATAATTTCTGGAGCCAAAGTAGCTCAAGGTATACATAGAGCGACAAAGGCAGTAATAGCCAATTTTATCAGGAGGAGGGGACAGAAAACATAACTGACACAAAGGACATGATTATTTCATTTGAGATAATCATTTCCAACATTCCATTGGACCGTTTGTCTCTTTCCAATCCTGGGTTGGAATCCTCATACTTGTGAATATGCAAGAACAATTTACCTTTATTTCATGTCGTGTCTATTTAATTGTCTGCATCTCTCAAGAAATCAACAAGTATGCAGCTTTTGTATATAGGTTTTATTGTGAACAGGTTATATATTATATATGTTTGTGATTTTTATGGACCTATTTAAGGAAAGGTGATGTGTCCAAATCCAATATTGTTTAGTGGGATAAAACTTTGAGGGTAAGAGAGAAGGGCTGTGCCCATTTTACTAAACCTTCACGTTACATTTTTTAATGCCTTATTTTTTAAACAAAACTCCAAAATGGTATTTTTATTTTAGTTTAATTTGCAAAGCTATTGAGTACCACAGATAAGTTTTAAATATTTACTTAGTCATCTGTAGTCCTTATGATAAATATTTTATATTTATGACTGATAGACCTTTTAAGTTTGGGAAAATAGAAGATTTTATTATTTTATTTTTTGGAAACTTAGGTTGAGGGTCATGATCTTGTGCCTTCTCGTGCGCAATTTTGTATGTGCAGAAGTAGATATTACAATCCTCTTGTAATTTAAGAAAATATTATAACATCTTCATAAAATGCAAGCACTTCTATGCATTCTTCCTTTGGTATGTCCTTGTGTTGGAAGGTTGTGTGATATCCACAGTAATGGTGCAATTAACTATACATTGGTCTGTGAACCCACTCTCTGATTTTTCAACCTGTCAGCTTATACTTTGACTGCTGATAACGTGACCTTGCAATCCTCATGCAGTCCTGTCACAGTTGACTGCAGACTTCTATAAGATCAGGTTCAGGAAATAAAGTCTAAGATGAGTAAAAGAGAGAAAAAGCTCAAAGTCTGAGAGGAGATGAAATAAAGCAAATGCTGTTAGTGCTTGGAATGCAAAAAGGGAGCTTACTTCCCCTGTGTGTGAATTCGACACCTCCTTGTGCAATAAGAATTGTATTTCTGGTCAACTGCAGGGACCGAGATCCATGTAAGGTAGATAAGATACATATTTGTCTCTTTAATCAGAACAGTTTTGTGACTAACTGACCTGGGATTTTTAATATACAGAGTGCATGTAAATAATCCTGAAATAAGGAACAGATTATAAAGCAAGGATATTTAGCACGTATAATTACCATTTATTTTGAAAGTAAATTTACTTCCTTTTTCACTGTTTCTAATGAAGCAAGCTTAATTTAATTTATATTTTGCCAGAATATTATGGGGGTACACATATCTTTGTTATATAGTCTGCTTTTGTCACGCCTAATAGGTACTTTGCATACTTTCTGGGTGAAACGTACACTTACCACTTTGATTTAAAATATAACATTTTATTCTTCAAAAAAACTTCTAGCATGCTGAACGCTCTGAAGTAAAGAAGTTGCTATTAGCCAGTGTCATAAAAAAAATCATGAAACTATTAAATAAGTAGGAATCAATCTGAAAGTTTATTTTGTCTAGTCTTCTCATTTTAAAATATAAGAGAAATATGATTCTGAAAGATGGGATGCTTTGCTCAAGTTGATACAGAAAGGTAGATGGTCCCCAAGGTAGAAGTTCTCCCAAATTCTTATTGCTTACATAGTGGCATTTCTATCCCACCATATATATATAACTATATATAGCTATATATAATATATATTATGTATTTAAAATGATCAGATACTACTGAGCAACTATTATATGGTAAAATAATTTTAAAAGGCACTATCCTACTTTAAGTGCTTCAGCTTTCCAAAGATGTGAAAACTCCATAACCAAGCATTGTCTGATAGTGAAAACTATCACACTTTTCTGATATCTAACTACATTGCTAAATAATCATTGTGAGTGGAACATGTTGCACTTTGTGTTGGATTGCTTTGGTGACCCGTAATGTAGGTAACAAGCAAAGTGCTGGATATTACTTTTGCTCAGAATGCTAATATAAATATATGTTGGAATTCATTAGGGCTGAGAGTATCCCTGTCACAGAAACTGTCATCTTCCATAATCTAAGTATTCCATAAGTTAGAAACTAATGGGGAGTTAGTCACCTGTTTTTTTTGTTACATAGGTGGAACCCCAGTAAATAGTGCCTACCTGGAAGGACCATTTTGCACCTCTATTTCCAGGTCTGTGTTTGGAAGGGTCATTACATCATTTCCCTTTAAACAAAGCGACCAAATTGAGTACAGAGAACTCCCCAAGCTCCAGGAGACTTTACAATAAAGAGCTGCCCACTCATAATTCAGGATAGTTTAGGAAGCTGACCTCTCCTTCCATCACCACAAGCTTCCAGTCATCTATGCAATGAAGTGTGACAACAGCTTTAATAGTATGTGAAAACGTGTTTTATTATGGGGCCATTAATTTGTCTTGCAGGTTATGTGATGTTCTCCATATGCTACTCGGGAAAGTGCCCTTATGTTTTGAGGTCTTTCCTGATGAGTACTTTGTTCTTACCGTGTAGAGCTGTAAGGGTACCTTTTTCCCTCCTCTGCCCTTGCAAAGACAGGCTTCATTCCACCGTTTCATTTATGCATGGAAAGTCGTGGAATTACATTCTGCAGTTGTGCACTTTCTTTTACTACCCAAGGATATCTTCCAAGCTTTGGCTTTTGAGGCCCTGTTCAGTGAATTTAAGGGCATTATTATCAAGAGAATCATATTTAGCTCATAGAAATAAAAAATAAAAGGCTCTATTAATTTTACAAAGGGGTCTGTGAGAATATGACAAGATAGAAGGCATATGACTACATAGATTGATATTTATTACTCAAATCAGATGAATACAATTTGCACACTCTTATAGTAACTAAAAAAAAAATCCATCAAACTTGTTTCTTTAAATAGATACTACATAGGTGTTAAAGGAAAATCTTCAGACAAAATAATTAACATAGTTTATTTGAAAAAAATAAATAATTCATGAATCATGCAACACTTTGACCAGTAAATGTTCAGAAAACTCTATTTAGCAACAAGAACAGGCAGTATTTATAGACAGGAAAGGAAATAACATACAGAAATAACCTAATTGGTTACAGCTTGATGTCTGCCTTATTTGGAGATATCTGAGCAGTTGACAATCTTTGATTGGCTGAAAGCTTGACTATGACAATTGGTCAAGACTTGGTTACCTCTCTCTGGGATGGGGAACAATTATAAGAGGGACTTTACTTAACAAATGTAATCAGTGCAACCAAGCTCTTTATACCCTCAATGAGTCTCAAACAATAAAAAATAATAATAATAACTTGGGTATGTATTACAAAAATACACTACCAAATTAGTTTGCACTGAGATTACATATTAGGAAGTTAGGTTACAGTTCACTATGTAAGCAGGCAGGTTTAGAGAAAACTTAATTTAATTAAATGTATGTTAATATATAATGATGTCATCTCTGAGTATGTTTTTTTTTTTTTTTTTTGAGACAGAGCCTCAAGCTGTCACCCTGGATACAGCTCACAGCAACCTCCAATTCCTGGACTCAAGCGAGTCTCTTGCCTCTGCCTCCCAAGTAGCTGGTACTACAGGCGCCCGTCACAACGCCTGGCCATTTTTTAGTTGCAGCCGTCATTGTTGTTTGGCAGGCCCGGGCTGGATTTGAACCCACCAGGTCAGGTGTACCTGGCTGGCGCCTTAGCCCATTGAGCCACAGGCGCCGAGCCTCTGAGTAAGTTTTGAGAACCAAAGTATTATTATCAATTTTTGTGAATACTCTAATCTTATGTGGTATTTATTTAGCTAGATGTTAATAAATGGCATATAATGCTTTAGGATTTATAGTGAATAGATAGCAGGGTGGAAAGATGTGAATACATATGGTTTCTGCTTTTAGTTGTTCTTCATAAATATTTGATGAATAAATGCAAGAGAAACAAGAAGACATATTTTTCTCTAATAATTTATGTGAGTGCTATAATACAGGAATTTACAAAAGTGCATCGTGCATTCAGAGAATGGAGAATAAGTTTTCCCCAGAAGATGACTTTTGGGATAACTCTTGGAAATGGTCTTAGAGCTTTAGAAGGAGGGTACATGAAGGATATAGTGTCAGTTCTTTGGGATAAGCAGGTGAATAAGGTATTTTATCAAGATCAATATCTAGTTCTGATGATTATACTGTTATGAAAGATATTAATGTGGTGGGGAGGGGATTGAATGAGTGACATATGGAACATGGAATAATTTTGCGATCTTTCTATAAGTTTAAAAGTATTTCCAAATATATGTTTAATGAAAGATAAATAAGACAGAATTTTGCATTGTCTGTGGTAGACAGAATCTTAAAATGGCCCCTAAGATTCCCCACCCTCATTGTGTAGAATACATACACCATACATATCTACATAATCCATGTATACTCCCATAATTGCAGTCATGTGTCGCTTAATGACAGGTGTACTTTCTGAGAAATGGGTAATTAGGAAATTTTGTCATTGTGGGAACATCATAGAGTGTACTTATACAATTCTAGAGAGCATAACAAACACTAAGATATATATATATATGTATATTTATATTAGAGACTATTGTTCTTAGGTTACATACCTGTATAGCATGTTACTATACTGAATACTGGAGGAAATTGTAACACAATGGTAAGCATTTGTATATTCAAAGACAAAAAATGTACAGTAAAAATATGGTATAAAAGATTGAAAAATGGTATGCCTACCTAGGGAACTTATGTGAATTGAACTTGCAGGACAAAAGTTGCTCTGGGTGAGTCAGTGAGAGAGTGGGAAGTGAATGTGAAGGCCCGTTACTGTTCATAAACAGTGTACACTTGGACTCCACTACATTTATGAGGTAACCTTAGTTTATCATAACCTTTTTATTTTACAAACTTTAAAATTTTTAATTTACTACAAGTTTTAAAATTTTTGAACTTTTGACTCTTATAATAAAACTTAGTTTAAAACAAAAAACCCCACATTGTATAGTACCACAAAAATATTTTCTTTATATCCTTATTCTATAAGTTATTTTCTAACTGTATTTTTTTAATACTTTTTAAGCATTTTCGTTAGAAAGGGAGAAATAAACACATCTAATCCTTATTCTGGGTCTGGGGAGGACACTTAGATATTTTTGTCACTGTCCCCCACCCTATATAGTCAGGCAGTTAACCTCTATCCCACATACTCACTACAGAAACTGGCAGAGATGCTCTGAACTCTGGAAAGCCTGACATGAAGAAGTTGAGCTCCACAAATGAAATGAGATGGATCAAAGCATCAATCTGACCCAGAGAGGAGACAGTGGACTTCCAGCACTTTAGAGAGGAACCAATCCTGACCTTTGCAGAAGCATGGAACACTATAGGAGGATCTCCCTGGCAGAAAGAGGGAAAGTCAACACCTGACTACTTTACACAGTTAAGAAAAAACAGTGTGGAGTATCTCAAGAACAGAAAAACACATGTTACATGTACTCTGTAATAAATTGGGAATAACCAACGGGAACACAATTAAACATAGGAAAGTAAAAGTCATTGAAAGCAAGAAGGGATGGCTCGGTGCCTGTGGCTCAATGGGCTAAGGACTATACCTGAACTGGCAAGTTCGAATCCAGCCCGGGCCTGCCAAACAACAATGACGACTGCAACCAAAAACTGGCCGGGCATTGTGGCGGGCGCCTGTAGTCCCAGCTGCTTGGGAGGCAGAGGCAAGAGACTTGCTTGAGCCCAGGAATTGGAGGTTGCTGTGAGCTGTGATGCTACAGCACTCTATCCAGGGTGACAGCTTGAGGCTCTGTCTCAAAAAAATAATAATAATAAAGCAAGAAGGGGATTTAAAAAGAAAGAAATCAAGCGGGGAGGGTAGAGGAAAAGGGCAAAACCCCACCTAATGGGTGCAATGAGCACTACTTGGGTGACAGGCAAGTTTATAGCCGTAAGCTCTGTTTCAAAAACATATGTACCCCCTTAATATTTTGAAATTAAAAAATGCTATAGTTAAAGCAAAGCAAAGCAAAACACAATAAGAACTATACAAGAAAGAAGTGTAATAATTAAATAATGCCTGGCTCAAGAGTGGAAAAACAAAAAATTATCCTATAGATTAGAGATTTGTTAATTACATTTAAAAGAAGTGAAGGTGAAGAGAGATTTAAAAGAGCTAAATTCTTACATGCTTAACTCACAATTTAGGAATTTGTTAAACACTATAAGAAAAAGAATGAAGAAAAGTATTGCCTGTAGGGAGTGGGACTAGATTGTCAAGAAGCAAAGCAAATAATTGCTAGTGTGTGTGTGTGCATGTGAAGATTTTAATATGTTTTGCTTTTTATTTATTTATATGTTTTGCTTCCCAACACTCTGGTATTTCAGACTGTTAGGAAGTATGCACGTTGTTTACATGCTTTGTTTCTGTACAGATTGAGTTCAATTTATACAAGAAAGTGTGCTTCACCCAGATAGTCTCCTCTGTACTCAATAGGTATGAATTTACCCATCCCTTCCCCCAGCTTGATTTTCAGTGAGATCCGCTTCCATATGTGCACTTAAGTGTTGATTGATTAGTTCCAGTTTGGCATTGAGTGCATGTGTTCATTTCTCCTTTCTTATGATGTTTCATTTGGAAGAATGATGTCCAGTTCCATTCAGATTGTCCAAAAAGATACTGGATGATCATTTTTTTAATGCTTGAGTGGTATTCCATAGTATTTATTTGCCACATTTTATTAATTCACTCATGTATTGGTAGGCATTAGAGTTACTTCCACATCTTTGCAATTGTCAATTGCCATAAACAAGCAAGTGAAGTTGTCCTTTTTGTAAAATTGTCCTTTTCTTTCTTTCTTTTTTTTTTTTTTTTGGTTGTACCCAGCAGTGGGATTGCTGAGTCAAGTGGTATATCTACTTTAATTTCTTTGAGGTATCCCCATACAATTTTTCATAGAGGTTGCACTAGTTTGCAGTACCATCAACAGTGTTCGAGTGTTCTTTTCTCTCCTCATCAACACTAACATCTGTTGTTTGGGGACTCTTTAATACCAGCCATTCTCATTGGAGTTAGGGTGTATACTATTGTGTCTTTGATTTTAATTTCCCTAATGATTAGATGCTGAGCAATTTTTCAAGAGTTTGTTGGCTACGAGTGTTTCCTCCCTAGCAAAGTTTCTATTCACTTTTTAATGGGATTGTTTGGTGGTTTCGTGCTGATTTGCTTGAGTTCTTTGTAGATTCTGTTTATTGGTCCTTTATCAGATGTATATATACAAATATTTTCTTCCATTCTGTGAGTTGTATATTTGCTCTTCGATTGTGGAAGATACATGCATATCTATGTAGTCTTTATATATATACATATATTTTAAATTATATATGTATATATTTTATATGTACAGTCTTTAATTGTCTATCTGTCTTTAAAATATATACAATTTTGATATTTATCAATGAGTATTGTGAGTAACAAAGCAAAACAATGGGCACTAAGCATTGGATCCTGGGTTCTTTGCTGCTTTCCTCCTGGAGCTCTATTATTTCGATGTATCATGGCCTTTCTTTTTCTTTATAGATGACTTATTGCAACAGATACAGTTGTAGGTAATGGCTACCTAGTCCTATCATCTTTTTTTTTTAATATTAGATAACATTTATTGAATGCTATTCCAATCGTCTTGACATAGAAAGAGAAAGTCCTCAGATCCAGCTAAGATATGACTGGTCTGTGGCTGTTGATAGAGAGCAAAAGCCTTTCGCCTAGTTTCCTCACCCGTAAAGTAGAGCCAATAATGCCTGCTTCTTAGTGTGTGTCAAATGCCTAAAGAGTGACTGGTTCTTTTGTCAGATTTTTGCCACCAAATGCAATCACCAAACAGTCCCTACCAGTTGCAGCCCTTGGCATTTCTATCAACAACTTGATCTGAAAGCTTTACCTTTTTAGTAAGAAATTACAAAGGCTTAAATCAAGTAACTGATGTAATAATTTGTCAGCTCTGTGTGCTGTTCCATCAATGGATAGGTTTTTTGCTTATTTATTTTAATTATTTTTAAAGGTCAAGTTCTTGGTTTGGTTGACTTTTTTGTTTTTCACAGGATTCATTTACATGTTCAGAAAAATTGCCTGGCAAAGTTAACATACAGGTATGTTCAAATTAATCCTTATGCAATTATTTTGTCTTAGTAGCCATAGCCGTCTCCATCAACTTTATTCCATAGATCATGTGATAAACATGCTTTCTAATTTATCTTGTAAAATGAACATTCCTCCTACAAAATGCCTTTTAAGTTGGAAGAATTATTTTTATTAAATATTATCCCAATACTTCATATTTCTATGTTCAACATTTACTTATAAAGAGCTGCCTCTTAGTATACTCTTCTTTGGGAGTTGCAGTAAATTGAATGAACAGATTCTTTCATAAAATACCTGAAGATTCATTACTGCACCGTATATTCCCCTGAATCATCCCTCATCGTCCAATTCCTATGCTGAAGGCCTAATAGCCAATGTGACTATCTTCAAAGATAAGACCTTCAGGAAAGTAATGAACATTAATTAAAGTACTAAGAGTGGGACCTCAATTTCTAATCTAATAGAACTGATACTCTTATAAGAAGATACAGCGACACCAGAGATCTCTCGATCTATGAGTGCACAGAAAAGGATGCCATGTGAGGACACAGTGAAAAACTGTCTCTCTGCAAGTCAGGAAGACCTAAGAAACAGCTCTCAGCCTGTGGACACTGCTGGCACATTGATCTTCAACTTTAGCATATAGATTCTGAAAAAATAAATTTCCATTGTTTAAGCCACTCAGTCTGTGGTATTAATGTTTCACAACTTGAACCAAATGCATACATACTACCCAATAGATAGTGACCTCTTTAGTGTGAAAATGACTCTTTCTCTGGCATCACAAATGCCTAGTGTTGTACCTGACACATAGTAGGCACACGATAATTACATCAGCTCTGCCTTCTGTATCTTCCGGCTTCTCATCCATGGATTCAACCAGTCGCAGATAAAAATATGACTATTTACATAGCATTTACTTTATATGAGGTCTAGAAATGATTTAAGCCAGGGATTTCCAAGCTTCTTTTTTCCCCTGAAACACATTGGAAGGATAAGAATTGTTTGGAGCCATATATTTAATATACAAACACTGATAAAAGTCGATTAACCAAAAAAAAAAAAAAGAAAGAAAGAAAAAAAGGTCTATATATACCTTGCATGATATCCTCTAATAACACAGAAAAATAAAAATGTTCTCACAAAATCAGCATTGGCCCATAGGCCACAGGTTGGACACTCTTGAAAGTTACATGGGAGGATGTGGTTAAGTTATAAGTAAATACTTTATCATTGTATATAAGGGACTTGAATATTCATGGATTTCAGTATCTTCTGAGTGTTCTGGACCCAATCCTCCATGGATACAAATGAATGGCTATATTTTTTGAATGTATGAGCTGAGTGTGGAATCTAGCTCTCATTTTAGAGAATTTTATTTTGTTGATTATAGGAAGACTGGCTGTAACCAACTCCTCTCCTTCTTTTTCTGTGTTCCCTTTGGCTCTTTCACCTCTGGGGAAGAGATTCCTAAGGCACATGGATTTAGGTAAAAAAGATGTTATACACTTTGCAAATCAAGACAGAATTGGATTCATATCATTGAATGACATTGACTGGATCTATCTATCTCCATCCTTGAATATATTTCTTTTGTATGTTGCATTTGTTCTTTGATGAATGTTCATGGAAAATCAACTATTAGCAGTTCCATATTCTATATTTAGATCCTCATAGCATAGCAAAACATCACTGACAAAATATTAAGAAAAACAAACACTTATTCCAAGCAGTTTAGACACATAATTTAATTGGGAGAATACCTGCAAGGTAGACACTATTGTTTTCCACATTTTGCAGAAATTGAGCCACAAAGAGACGCCCATGGTAACACACATTATGAGGTAGTCTGGCTCTAGAGTCTGTGCCTGTAATCACTGGCCTATGCTGCTTCTCTCTCATATGTCCCTCCAATAGTCTCTTCTTTATTATGATAGTATTCATTTATTACATATATGTACATTTACGTACCAATGTGCATTTTCTTTGTACAAGTTGATTTGCATTAAGCAAATCTATTTTTCTCAGTTGTTTGGAATAACCTGGAAAGTCAGTCAAATGAAGTAAAAAAACAAACAAGTGAAATATTTTGCACATTGCCAAGATTATGATAAGCAGTGGTATGTGAAGTGCTATTCTGTCCAGATTATGATAAGCAGTGGTATGTGGGGTGCTATTCTGTCCCAAATATATAATCTGCAAATCATTGACGTTTGATGAGAATGCTCTTTTATATTAGTACTAAAAGAATGTCACATAGGCAGAAAATAATTCAGATGATTTCTCTTTCATTCCTGATTGTATCCCAAAGCAGAATTAAAGATGCAGTGGAAAGCCAGTGTTTTCAACAACATCTATTCTTTTTTCTCTAATTTAAGAAATAGAATCTGTGTTTTCCTTGAGGAGACTCCCTCCTTCCTTATCCATTTTTTTTTCAGGCTGCTGGGTGGCCATTCAGCTTAGTGTTGGCTAATCAGCAAACTACACTTGCTGATGTTCACTGTAACCCCTCAAGGATACATGGGGCTCACATTAAGCAGATAAGGATGAAGATTTTCATTGGAAATAGTGAGCAAGTGATGCACATAGCTGTGACATATACTTTATTCCTTGTCACATCCTGGGAGGACTAAATCTATATAAGCTTCCACAAGAAGTGTTGACTGTTTTTAAGTTCTGGACTCCATGAAGACATTGGGGTACTGAACTACATTAAAATAAACTCCTAAAGATAATAACTCCCTACATTTCAATAAAAATGTTTTTTTTAACTTTTCTAAGTACATTCATATATATCTCATAAAACAACTAACTTAAAGAGGGATTAGCAGAATCTAAAGTTTCCAGACCTGTGATTTAATGAGAAAAACAAAACCAGTGCAGTGCTAGGCTGAGGGGAAACCAGAGGGAGGTTGTAAGTGGTTTGGAAAGAACATAACAAGCACTGAGTGGGGCAGATGTCGGTGTTTATTAAAAGCTAAATTAGCTCAGTAAGTAACCCAATTTTGTCAACAGAAAATCACAACTAAAAGTCCCAGAAGTGAATTTAAAAAAATAGGTTAAGTCTCTGAGATCAGGAAATATAAGATTTAGTTGATTCACAGATACCTGGTTTAGAGTTTGTTGATCCCCTGCCAACATGTGAAGCATCATTCTTCGAGAAGCATTGTATCTATGATTTTCTTAAATCCAGCAGCAGCTGATGGTGGAATACATAGTGAGAAGAAGCTAAAGAACAGAAGGCATGATGTAGCTGAAAACTAACAGACATGTAAACAAGCAAACATACAAAAAGGAAAACAAATATTCATTTGGAAATATCCAGGTTAAATCTTGATGGTTATAAGGAGCAGAGTTAACAGCAGATTTTAATTACATTTAGAATATAGAATTGGGAAAGAGAATGGCATTCTCTTTCAGATGGGAAGGGAATTGAACTTATCTGAAAAATATAATGTGGAAGGTTGTGTAATCACAAAGATTTAGTGGACCATTAAGTTGAAAGTCAGGATAATAGAAAAGATACATTTTGTTGGGACTAACATGAGATGTTTACTTGAGTCACTAGATTGCATTGTGAAAAGATGGTGTAGATATACTATTATCTATTTTTCCTTCTAACACCAACTAAAAACTCTGAAAATTAGATAACAAATAATAAATACTGTTAACTACTGATAAAAATGTCCCAATGGTAGCTTTTTCTCTCCAGCCAAAGAACCAAGAAAGAGGCAGCCTAGCAAGTCAAAGTCTTTTAGGTAATAACTACTTTACTCTACTCAAACACCACAGAAAAAACTCTACTCCCACCACCATTTGTACCAGCAAAGACTGTGACTCCCAGACTTGAACCCAGGTTGCAACATACCAGCTCAACTCCCCTGAGTAGGCAGTATGAGAAAGGCCTGAATAGAGACCTGTGGACCTTCTTTGTCACCTCTTGTTAATAAGCATTCTCTCCCCAGCAGTGTTGGTGGAGATCACATGATGAGCATGGATTTTTTCCACCTCTACTTGCCAGCATAGAGAATTTCTTCACCCTTCAAACCTAGAGAGTCAGGATTTTCACTATCAGCCAAAGGTAATGAGGCTCCCTGGCCATGATGTCAGTGAAGGGAATGTGAAGATCAATAATGAGGCACTACTATTTCTTACAGCAAGGCAATGATCAGTGGAGGACCAGTGGGAATCAGTACTACCTCCTTTACCAACCGGAATGATGAGAATGGGAATATTGGACTTCTTTCTGCATTTGGCACCATGGAGACAATGTTTCCCTCCCTCACTAGAGGGATGTCAGAGAAAAGGCTACTCAAACAAAGGGTTTAAATAAGAGTCAGAGTGTCAAGACATAAGGAAAAAAATGTCCAGATTTCAATAGAAAATCTCTATTTATGTGAAGAACAGAGAGATCTCAAATGGAATCAAAAATACAATCAAGAAATAACAAAAATGAGGGGACAGAGATGTTAAAATTGTATAAAAATATTTCAAAGAGGTTATCATTAAAATATTTAAATGAAAAATTAAAATCATACATGAAACAAACTAAAATGGTTAAGTCTTAGCAAATAAACAGAACAGGTAAAGTAGAAGCAATGGAAATTTTATGAGTGAAAAATTCAATACTTTAAAAACAATTCTCAACATATGGGTTAACAGAAGAAGGGAGGGCACAGGGGAAAGAATCAGTGAAATGAACAAAAGAACAATCTGAATAATAAAAAGAAAATAGACTTAAACAATGATTTTAAGTCATTTTATGAATGATTAACATAATTTGAAGGATCTGTGAAACTAACAAAAGCAGCAACATTTATGTCATCAAAATCTTTGGAAGAAGGTGTAGGAGGGTAAAGAGAAAAAAGCAATTTAAAAAATGGCTAAAGCTTCCAAATTTTACATAATCCTACAGATTCAAGGAGCTAAGTGAGCCCAATACAGAATCAACTAAAATAGATTTGCACTTAGATACTTCAAACTTCTGAAAACTAAAAACAAAGAAAAAAGCTTCAAAAGCAACGAGAGAGAAGTTAACACGTTACCTATAGTGGACACACATTCAGAGAAGATATCATTAAGGAAGGAAAGAATTAAGACATTCTCAGATGACGGGAAAGAATGACTATAGGATGTTGTCTTTCTTTTTTTATTAAATAATAACTGTGTATTCTGATACATTTATGGGGTTCAGTGTACTGATTTGATACACAGTGTGAAATGCTTATATTGAACTAATTAACACATCCATCACAATTATACTCTTTTCTTGATAATTTTGAAGTGTACCATTGCATCATGCACATTAGGTGAGGTCCCCCCAAACACTGTCCCTTCTCCTCTTTCCCTCTCCCCTTCCCTCTATCTCCAATTCCCTTTTACTTTCTGGACTATAGTTATGTTTTACCTTTCTTATGAATGTATAGGTGATTATATATTGATTTCATAGTAGTATTAAATATATTGGATACTTTCCCCCCCATTCTTGAGATACTTTACTGAGAAGAATATGTTCCAACTCCATCCAGGTAAACATAAGAGATGTGAAGTCTCCATGTTTTTAATGGCTGCATTGTATTCCATGGTATACATATATTACAATGTGTTAATCCATTCCTGGGTTGATGGGGACTTGGGCTGTTTCTATGTCTTAGAAATTATGAATTGGGCTGCAATAAACATACTGGTGCAGAATACAAATGTCTTCATACATTAACTAAGAAAATGCCATGAAGGGTATGTTAAACAGTTTGAGGAAAACAGTTCAGATTGTATATGAAACCAGCACATTGGACCCGTTGATTGCACTAATGTACGCAGCTATGATTTAATAAAAAAAAGAAAAAAAGAAAAAAAAAACTTTAGCCATGTTCATGGATTCACGTATGTAATGGTATCTCATTGTAAGTATGGATTTATTTTACTAACAACTAAAAAGTTGAACATCTTTTCATGTGCTAATTGACCTTTCATATATCTTCTTTACTGAAATATCTATTAAAGTCTTTTGATTAAAAAAAATAGACATACTGGTGCAAATGTCGTTGTTGTAAAATGGTTTTTGATCATCTGGGTACATATCTAGTAGAGGAATTGCACGATCGAATGGTAGGTCTACTTTTAATTCCTTGAGTATTCTCCAAACATCTTTCAAAAAAGGTTGGATTACCTTGCATTCCCCCCAGCAGTGTGGAAGTGTTTGCTTCTCTCTGCAACCACACCAACATCTGTAGTTTCAGGATTTTGTGATATGGGCTGATCTTACTGGAGATAGATGATATCTCAAAGTAGTTTTGATTTGCCTTTACCTGATGATTAAAGATGATGAGCATTTTTTTTCATGTGTTTGTAGGCCATGCACCTGTCTTCTTCAGAGAATTTTCTGTTCAAGTCTCTTGCCCACATAGAAATGGGATTATTTGTTCTTTTCTTGTTGATTAGTTTGATCAAATTTTCTGTTCAAGTCTCTTGCCCACATAGAAATGGGGTTATTTGTTCTTTTCTTATTGATTAGTTTGACCATTACTGGGATCTGATCAAACTAAAAAGCTTCTGCACAGCCAAGACCACAGTAAGTAAAGCAGCCAGACAACCTTCTTCCTGAAGGGAGAAGCTTTTTGCTTTGCTTCTGACAAAGGTCTGATAACTAGAATCCATAGGATGTTTTCTAACCAGAAAGAACATCACAAAAGTAAGACTCTAGAAACAACAGGAAAAAAATGTTAAATAAAAATATGGGTAAATAAAATAGTCTTTCCTTTTAGTATTGAGTTTTCTAAATTTTGTTTGATGATAGAGGAAAAATTGTAACCATGTCTGAAGTAGTTATAAATGTATGCAGATTAAATGTTAAGATTATATTATAAATGGGGAAGGGTAGAGAAACATACAAGGATATAAAGTTCTGTATTTCACTCAAACTAGTAAAATGATAACTCTGATGGACTGTGATAAGTTATATATGTGTCATGTAATACATAGCGCAAACACTAAAAATGATATACAAAGAGACAATCATAAACACTATAGCTAATTTACAATTGATTCCTACAAATATTCAATTAATCTACAAATTAATAGACATAAAAATACCAACAGGGAAATGAAAGGGTAGGGAAAAAAATAGAGAAAAATAAATAAAATGGAGTATGTAAACCCTAACATGTGAATAATTGCACTAATGTACATTATGTGACAGAATCAATTAAAAGATAGATATGGGCAGAATGGATTTAAAAGACTTTAAAAGAATGACCTATCTTTGTGCCTTCTAGAAGAAATTTACTTGAAATATAACAATATAGGTGGTTGAAAGTAAAAACATGAAAACAAGTATATTATGCATTAAAGCATCAGAAGAAAACCAGGGTATCTATATAAATGTCAGATGAAGTAAACTTCAGAGAAAAGAAAATTGCAAGAGGCAGAGACGGATATTTTATAACGATAAAAGGGTCAGTCCACTAAGAATCCAAGCAAGTCTAAAGGTGTACAAACCAAAAATCAAAGCTGTAAAACATGTGTAGCAAAAACTGGTAAAACTGAAAGGAGATAAATTTCTAATTATTATATATTTGGACACTCCAACACTGTCTCTAGACAACTGATGGAATAACTAGAGAAAAAATATCTGAGAAAAATAACTGAAAGGAGATAAATTTCTAATTATTATATATTTGGACACTTCAACACTGTCTCTAGACAATTGATAGAATATCTAGAGAAAAAATATCTAAGTGTATAGAATTCAACATAATCAACTGACACAGTCTAAACATTTTCAGAACACTCTACCACAGGCAGCAAAACACGTATTTTTTTAAGCTGACATGATATATGTACCAAGATAGACCATGTCGTGAGCTATAAAAATGAACCCATGAAATTTACAATAATATAAATCATATAACTTGTGTTCTCCTACTACAATAAAATAAAACTAGAAATCAATAACAGAAATACGAGAAAATTTCCAATCTCTTGAAACTAAAATGTACCCTTGTATAATTTATTGTTCTAAGGGGAATTCCAGAAGGAATATTAAAAAATCAAAATGAAATTTAACTTAACAAAATTTGTGGGCCATAACTAAAGAAGCTCTGGGGGAATTATTTACATCATTAAATATACAAATTAGATGTGACAATTGATTCTCAAATTGATAGTCTAAGTTCTCACATGAGGAACCCAGGTAAAGAAGAGAAAAATAAACCAAATGCAAGAAGAACAAAGGAATCAGTAAAGATAAGAGTAAAAATAAATACTATTGAAAAAGAGAGAAAATAGAGAATATCAATGAAGTGAAGAGCTGTGTTTTTTTTTTTTGAAAACATAAAATTAGCAAAGGCTGAAAAAAAAACAGGAAGAGAGAAAACAGAAATTAACAATCCAGAATGAAACATAAAATATCTCTACAGATGCAGCAGATATAAAAAGAAACATAAAATAATACTACAAACAAGTTTAAATTTATAATTTTAAAATGTTAGAAGGAATTGACCAATTTCATGAAAAAACATAAACTAGTGTAACTCACTGAACATGAATTAGATAACTTGAAAAACTCTTTAATTATTAAGGAAATTGGATTAGCAGTTTAAGCATTCACCCTAAAACGAAATCTCCAGATCTAGAAAGTTTCAACAGAAATTGTGACCAAATATTTAAAAAAGAATTGACACAAGTTCTACAAACCTCTTTTAGAAAATACAAGAGGAGCCACAACCTCACTATTATTTAAAGCTAGCATTACCCTGATACTTATAACACGAAAACTACAGAAAATATTTCCATTGAATATAGAAAAAAAATCTTCAGCAAAATATTAGCAAATAAAACTGAACAACTTATAAAAATAATTGTATAAGTGAAATTGATTAAAAAGATGCAAGGCTGACTCGGCGCCTGTGGCTCAAGCAGCTAAGGAGCCAGTCATGTTCACCTGAGCTGGCAGGTTCGAATCCAGCCCGGGTCTGCCAAACAACAATGACAGCTCCAACCAAAAAGTGGCCAGGCATTGTGGCAGGAGCCTGTAGTCCCAACTACTTGGGAGGCAGAGACAGGAGAATCGCTTGAGCCCAGGAGTTGGAGGTTTCTGTGAGCTGTGATGCCGCAGCACTCTATCCAGGGCGACAGCTTGAGGCTCTGTCTCAAAAAAAAAAAAAAAAGATGCAAGGCTGATTCGATATTCACTTATTGACATGACATACCATATGTATAGGCTAAAGAAGAAAGATCACTTTATAATGTGTCACAACTGAAAAAGCATTCAACAAAATTCAATACCCATTGATGATATATACTTTAAGTAATACAGGATCAAAGGCCAGTATGATAGAAAAGAAAAAGAAATAAAGGTGAGTGTATATATGTGTATACACACACACACGTATACACATCCTTATATTTCCCATATTATATATATCATTTTTAAAATTCTGTTCTTTTCATTTATATATGTGTATATATACACACACATGTACCTTTGTGTGTGTGTGTATATATAGCTAGTATTGCCCTGATACATATACGTATAGATATTTCTTTATATATATATATATAAAAGAAAAAAGAAATGCAAGAATAAAATTGTTTCTATGCATTGTCTCTAGAAAAATCTCAAAGAAACTATAAAGAGATGATTAGAACTAACAAGTTACTTTAATAATAACTTATGAAATAAATATACAAGATCATTTGTGTTGCATATATTACCAACCAATTTTTAGATACCCAACTCAAAAATGCAATTCCATTTAAAGTGCTCAAACACTAAATATTTAGTTTCAAATCCAGGAAAACAGATACAGGCTTTCTATGATGAAACTACAGTGTTTTCATCAAAGAAGAAATATTAAAGAAATCAAATATGTAAATACATGGAGAGAAATGCCATGCTTGGGATTTGAATTCTCAAAAGATAGTAAAGATATTAATTATTTCTGAGTTGTTTGCTAGGTTCAATGTAATTTCTATCAAAATCTGATTAAGACTTTATATGTAGATAAATAATCATGCATACAATGATTTTAGAAAGACAAAATTGGAATAGCTAATACTATTTCAAAAATTTAAAAAGGAGAAGAAAACAATGTACTTGATTCAAGACATTAATAGCTGCAGTAATAAAGATTGTGATACTGGTGAAGAAAGAGAGACATGCATCAATGAAACAGAATATAGCACCCAGAAATACACCCCTATAAATATATACAACTGATCTTTGGCAAAGATTCAAAAGCAAGTCAATGGAGTAAAAATAGCTTATCAGCAAATGAGGTTGGAGCAATTGTCTAGTCATGAGCAAAAAAAAAAAAAAAAAAAAAAGTTACACACCTCTATACAAAATTTAACTAAATATGGACCAGATTTTTAAAGTGCATTATAAAACTATGAATCTTTTTTTTGGCCGGGACTGAGTTTGAACCCACCACCTCTGGCATATGGGGTCGGTGCCCTATTCCGTTGAGCCGCAAGCACCACCCAAACTATAAATCTTTAGAAAACACATGTTTGGCATTTTAGGCTGGGCAAAGGGTTTTTAGATTTGACACCAAAAAACACATTTCATAAGAGAAATGATAAATTGGAACTTACCTAAATTAAGGAAAATTTCATCTCCAAAGGGCTGTTGAAAGTTTAAACACTCAAAGTAGATGCTGGGAGAAAATAAAGAAAAATCGCTAATCTAACAAGGAACTAAAATCCCAAATACTAAAATAATTTTCAAAATTCAATAATTTAAAAGAAGCCAGTTAGAAAATGAAGAAAGTTAATAGACATATATTTCATTCATGAGGATATATGGTGGGAAATAAGCCCATAAAAATACTTTCAACATTATTACCATTAAGAAATGCAAATTTCCTATAAATGATTATACTGTGGTTAATATGTTAGTATAGCAGTAGTCCCAGATTTTTGTTTGTTGGGAGGTTGGGCTTTGGCGGGGCAGAGTCTATACTTTGCATGAAATATCTTATTTTGTAACAGTGAAATTGCTTTCTCTTTTGTCTTGTGATTATTTTTGAGGTGAAACTTAAGTTTTTGTGTGAGTAGTACTATTATACCTATCTTGAGTGTCTTGCTTGTACTGTATCACATCATATCTTTGTTTAATTCTTAATAAACTGTTCACTTGTTAAAAAAAAAGAAATGCAAATTAGACAACATTGAGTTGAGCATATGTCCATACGACCATATCAGATTGTTTAAAAAAATAAAAGACACCACCACATGTAGTAAGTGTGCAGAGACACTCATCCCATATATATTATGCTGGGAGTATAAAATGGTACAAATATTCTGGAGAACAATTTAGCAGTTTCCTGAAAAATTAAACACGATTGTAAGAGGGACTTTACTTAACAAATGCAATCAATGTAACCTGGTTTCTTGTACCCTCAATAAATCCCCAACAATAAAAAAAAAAAAAAGGAAAATTAAATCTGGAACTACTATATAACTTAGCATTGTATTCTTGGGTATTTATGAAAACATATACACAAAAACTCATACACAAATGTATAGCAGCCTTGTATCCTAGAACTAACTCGAATGTCCTTCAGTGGGTGAATGGTTAAGCAAACTGTGGTACCGTCACCCTCTTGAATACTACTCATCAGTAAAAAGGAATGAACTCTTGATACAAACAGTGACCTGAATGAATGTCCAGACAATTATGATCAGTGAAAAAAGTCAATCCAAATGATGACATGCTGTGTGATTCCCTTTCTAATACAACATTCTTGAAATGAAATGATTATTTAAAATGAAGAACAAATTAGATAAGGGGAGGGAAAGCAAAGGTGGGTGGGAAGTTGGTTTGGGTATACACAAGAAATGAGAAACGCTGTGGGTGGAAATGTTCTGTATTGTCAACTGAATCCAGGCCAAAGCCTGGCTGGGATATTGCATTTCTGTTTGCAGCAAGTTACTTTTTAAGGAATCTAGGAAAAGGTACACAAGATCTCTGTGTATTATTTCTTGCTACTGCATATAACACTCCAGTTATCTCAAAATAAAAGGTTTAATTAAAAAAAGGGAAGAAGGAAAAAAGCAACAAAACTCCTTCTTTGCTTACTGTTTTACTTGATTTTCATGTATGTGAATAACACATACACAAAAATATCGTGCCAAGTATTTCAATTTTATTGTATTTCTCAAGAATTCATGGTATTTGTCAGACCTTCTGTTGACTTATATTATGCTTCTTACAATGTTAGTTAAATAAATAAAAACATAAAAGAAGTATCTAAATTCATTTACTTATAGCTCATACAAAGCTATAAAGTCAAAAGAATTTATAAATTAAATGCTCATAAAACTAAACAGATAATAAAATCCAAACTCACAACATTAGTTTACTGTGACGAACATTGTTGTTTTGTTGGCATTAAACCAGAAATTACAATGTTACTATAACCGATGGCTAAAATGAAATTTATTTTATTTTACTTCAGTGCACTTTTATGTCTCTGCCCTGCATGACAATCCAGTTTTTCTGCCATTGGTCTCATTCTGAACTAGCACACAGCCTTCGTTTGTGTAGTGTGCCTTAGCCTTACTTACCCTTATTTTATCTTGAAACTCATCATTTATACTATGTCATGTTTACCTCTGTTTCTTTTTTTATTAGCCAGTCTTAATATCTGTGTAAATCATTATTTTATACCAAAACTATCATAAGGAAATATTTTAAATTCTGAAATCATAGGGGCTGAGAGACATCTAAGAAGTCATATTTGGTACTCTCGATTACTGGACCCTCTTTTTAAGAAATATTGTTTGGGCTACAGCGAACTCAAGGGAACTTTGCCAAATGCTTGCAACTTTTAATTAGCTTTAGATTTTTCTGTTCATCTAATCAAAAGATGATAAAATTTTACTGCTAAAGAAAAAAAATTAAGGAAAAAACCCATAAAATGTGAGTCAGTTAAACTCACTAAACTACATATATTATCAGCCAATATGGATAATGAAAAAAAAAACGATAAAAATCCAAGAAATACAGTAAGCGACATCATTTACTTTGTCTTAAATGCCAGCTTTTCTTTCAATATTTATCTGTTTACATCATTGTAGGCTATACAATTATTGAGAGAAAAGTGTGTTTTATATGAGATAAATATCACTATGTAATTTTAAAAATGTAGTTTTCTCTTTCTCATGAACCTTCTATATCTTGTTGCAAAGGATTCAATTATATAGTTTTTTTGATGTATAAAAAGGTTGTTAGCAGTTTCTTTACTATACTGCCTTTTTTTTACTAATGAAGTTAGGCTACTATATGTTGAGTTAATGGAAATTTCTTGTATTTCATAATATTTGGCAGGAATCTTTAATAAATCTGCTCAAACTATTTCATTAAAATAGGTATAACTGAAGACCATTGAATACAAATGGTAATAGTAGCTGTATGTGAGTTTTGGTCCTTTGTGAATTTTTTCTTCTTTATTTTTCATTATTGTGCAGTTTTCTTACAGAAAAATATATACATAATGCTTGCCTCAAATTAGAAAACAAAAACCTTAACCAACTACATACAAAGACTGTATAATTTATTCTTTGGTTCTGAGGACTGATCTTAAATACATCTAAATTTGTAAATTTATTTGCTGTCCACTTTTAAGCCACATAACATTTTTTTTTAGTACCATACAGACATACCCTGTTTTGTTCTATTTTTTCATTTTATTTCTCTTTCTTCTATTACTTACTTTTCTTTTTCTTTGATAGTTTGGTATATTTTGTATTTTCACTTGGGTGATTCTAAAACTTCATACATTTGTGTTTGGAAATCTGTTCTGTGAGAATTAATTATTAAGCTTGGATACTATAGTAGCAACTTGAATCACTTTAATTTGTAAATTAGTGTAAAGACACATTTTCCTTTTCATTCTAACTACTGAGAACACTATTAACATCAAGAAACATATATTATGATAAACAGAAGAAGATGGATAAGGAAAAGGACACAAAAAAATCCTTGGGGCAGGAAGTGGCTGGGCATGCTTATAATCAACGCAACACAAAATAAATCAACAAAATAACAAATTACTCCTGTGATGAACAAAGTAGAAAATGGGATAAGATGAAGTTATAAAGCTGGTATATGGCTATAACATACAAAACTTTCAAGACTTGGTGAGGAGTTTTTACTTTATGCCACATTATAATGTGAAGTTCTTAGTTATTGAAAAACAAATTAGTAACATTTGGAAAAAAGCTCTTTTCTACAATGAGAACTAGAAAGCAGTAAGAGCTGACAAAGCTGACAAGAAGACTACTGTAGTAATCCAAGTAAAACATGATGTTGGCTTGAATTAGAATGCTGGCAGAGAAGAAGGGGAGAAATGAGGAGCTTTAAAATATTTTAATATTTAATTGTAAGTATCCATGAATTCTTACAGGTTGGACGCGAAAAGTGTAAAACCAAAGATGATGATGATAATGATGGATGACAAGGATTGTAGGTTGTTCTTATTGTGCATTTTTAAAAAGTAAAGTACTGTACAAAATACTTTCAATAAAATCATTAATTTAGACTTTTGAATAATTTCAGCACATAGGTATCTATCTTTATCTCCATTTGACAAATTTCTATGGACTCGTATCAGCTAAAATTTATATGTTGAAGCCTTAATCTCTAACATGATAGTATTAGCAGGCAAGGCTTTTGGCAGGTATGTAGGTCATAAGGGAGGGTCGAGTCCTCATGAGTGGGACTGGCACGTCTGAAAAAGAGACATAATAAAAGATGATCTCTGTCCTCCACCACGTGAGGACACACCAAAATGGCTTTCTATGAACCAGGAAGAGATCATGTTGGCACCCTACTGTTGGACTTTCCAGCCCCCAGAACTGTGAGAAATAAGATTCTGTTGTTTAAGTCACTTGGTCTAAGGTATTTTATTAGAGCAACTTGAACTAACTAAGATACAGGTGATGGAAATGTGACATACAGAGGTATGGAAAATTGTCCAGGGTCACATAGCATAACATGGCAAAGCCAATACTTGAACCACAGAAGTCAGCTGTGTTCCTGGTCATTATATTCCACTGATATCTAGGTTTTCTGCCTTGAGCAACTAAGTAGATGGAAAAACCATTTAAGTTGATGTGGAAATAAAGGAATTAGAATACAGGTGAAGTGTCAAATCAGGAACATAATTTTGGATGTAAGACATCCAATGGCTTAAGGTGCAGAGGAAAGTTCTAATCTCAAGATAAGCCTATAATTGCAATGTTTCTCTTTCTCACACATTTGCTAACCATGACCCATGTGTACACAAAGTATTTATAGCCATGAGAATGTACGACAGCACAGAGTAGACATACAATATAAGGATGAGGAAATAACCATGACTCACAGTGAGAAACATGTTTATTGAGAGGTAAGGTATAGAAAAAGAATTTTATGAAAAGACCAAAATAGAAAGACCAGGTACAAGGAAAACTGAGAAACAATTATGCCAGAAGGCCAAAAGAAGAATGTTTTAAGAAATAGTGGTCAGTTGCTTCTGTGGAATGCTACCTAGTAATCTGAGGATCCAGAAATACAGGAGAAAATTGGCGATATGAGAGGAAAATGGAAGAAAAGCACTGTTGGAGTAGGGTTGAAGAGAGAATAGAAGATGAGCATGTAGACACCTCTATATTCCCTTAAATGTTACTCTTCATTGTAGCAGAGAAACTGGCTGGTGTGTGGACTGGGGGAGGAGGAGAATTAAACATATATTTTTACTTTTCATATGGTGACATTAGAACATACTTGTATATTCACGTGGTAAAGCAGGAAGGGAATGAGGTGATATCAACTACATCAATCATTATCCATCCAACCCAAACTTAGTGCCTGACGCTGTGATGGGTGGTTTTAAAATATTCCAGCTCCAGGCTCCACATGGATCTTGTGAGGCAAACATTCTAATATAGTATTAGGTTTTACAAAAGGAGATTCAGCTGGGATAACTTATAGGTTGATGGTCAGCAGAGTGTCAGGACTAGATGGATAATGATGATGTAAATGAATTCAGGACCACTGTCAACCAGAAACAGACCCGTCTCCAGTCCTTCTACTCTGCCTCTGAGCTTTTTATACTCTGATTTGTAGAGCCTTCATAGAACACCAAATATCTGTTAACTGCAAGCGCTTTGCCAAGTCAAAATTCCATTTTCTACCAAATAAAAAATATGGCTCAGGGATAAAAGATTAATATATGTGATAAAACATAGAGTTTTGAGTGGATGCTTTATAAATGTATGTATGAATCACTATGAGTAAAATTTCCTTATCTGGCTTTGGTTACTCATGAGAAGTACTTATTGTTCACTCTATGGAGTTCTGCTGTACAGACGAAGTCCTGTCTGTCTTCTTATCCTCCACACCCAGAATTTTAGAGCAAAAAGCCAGAATCAATTCAGGTGCACTATGCACACTATGAAAAAAAAATCTTAAACCATGTCTGTTCTTCACTATCATAACACACAGCTATTTTGAAAGTTCATATCATAGATCCAGCAGAGAAGGAATGTTGATACCAAAAAACAAACGAACTACTAATCTCATAATCTTTTCAGATAAGAAAAGCTTTTAAGGAATTTCCTTGTTACTGAATTTTAAAATTAAAAAGGTGGCTCGGCGCCTGTGGCTCAACGGGCTAAGGCGCCAGCCATGTACACCTGAGCTGGCGGGTTTGAATCCAGCTCGGCCTGCCAAACAACAATGATGAATGCAACCCCCCCCCAAAAAATGGCTGGGCATTGTGGCGGGTGCCTGTAGTCCCAGCTACTTGGGAGGTGGAGGCAGGAGACTCACTTGAGCTCAGGAATTGGAGGTTGCTGTGAGTGACATCACTGCACTCTATCCAGGGTGATAGCTTGAGGCTCTGTCTCAAAAATAAAATAGTCTACAAAATTAAAAAGGTTATTCTTTTCATCCTCTTATAACTGGGCTGTTTTTACTGTACCACTCCATCTAAAAAGAAAACTGTATATCTATTATTTAAAACAATAGTAGGATTCATCTAGCTTAATAGGTCAGTTTTACTTTCTGTAATGTAGACTTCGTGTGGCTCTATAAATAACCAAGCAGGAAAGATGTAAAGGATTCTTCTCAATTCCTCAGTTACAGGAATCAAAAGAAACAGTTGTCTTCCAAGAGAAAAGGTGTCAGTAAATGTGGGGATACAGTTCCGCCTTTGTAGGCAGATTTTGTGAGGTTCTAGTTGTGGAATTAAGAAATCCAGTAACAAAGGTACCCTGCAGATGATGCCAATTGAATGAAAAGTCAAAAGCATCATTTATTTTGGAAGGAAAATAAGTTTCTTATTATCAAGATACAAGTTCACTTCTGTAGACCCATGCATGGCTGCAAGTTGCTTGCAAGAGAGCTATCGTAGAACTTCAAACCTTTGAAAGAAACTCACTCAACCCAAATTCTTCTCTTCAAGATAGTAGCACTTTCACTTGCTTCCAATTGGAAGCTCAAATGAGCTAAAATTCCCCCAATGAACAATTGGAAAATTAAATATTTTCATGTTGAGATCTCACATATACCTTAATTTTGAGATTTCTTTTTATTTTAAGGCATTATTTGAAGCTGAATTTTCAGGAATGCTGTGGGAAAAATCATGGAAGTGGGTTAATAACAAAGGGATGTAGTTCAACTCTGTATCTGCACACTATCCTTAATTACCTTATTCACGTTTCTGTTTCATTCAAGAAATCTGAAGTGATTCTCCTCTTGCAACAGCCAACCTAAAACAATAAGGCCCAGAAGCACTAAGTATTCTTTTTTGTGTATCTACATTTGGTTATAAATAACATAAAATTAAAAGTATCATCTATAGTATATTTATGAAATCCTCTCTCCTATAATGTAGACATGTGGAAGAGTAGCTCACATAACCAATTTAATTCTACAAATTAAATATTTGTAGAATATTTGAGTATGTGTCCAGGAGATTATTTTTGTATGTATTTAATACTTTATCTGCATATTATGACCATTCTTTTTACAAATTTCCTTTTTTTTCTATATAAAAGTGGAAGTTTTTGCAACTTTATTCTGAAATTACTGTTGGAGCTGTTGCTAATTAAAGTATTTCGTTACTGCCTCCCTCTAAAATAATTGGTTCATAGGGATATTTTAAAAAATACCAAAATCTTGTTGCCAGCGAATATTCAGTACTATAATTCATTTAATTCATTAACTCGCATTTTAATGGAATCTGTAATGATTTGTTGAGCAGAGAACTGTTGGATTTGGCTTGGAAACAGCAGTGACCCTCATGCCTTGCCTCGTCTTATATCTGTTCATGCAAGTTTTATGAAAAAGTGGAAGCCTGGCATATTTAATGTGCTCACAAAGACATATTTTTTGTCCTTTTTTAGGCCTTTTCAAGATTTAATATTCCCTTTGTGTAGAAATTAAAGCTGGCTGAGATGAAGTAAACGCAGGGCTATATCTCCAGAATTTTATATCCTGCATAGAGTTCTAAAGGTACTTTTAACAGCTCCCCTAGTTCAAACCTTACCAGGTTTTCAGCTCACAAATGTGTTTCTACTGGCTGCTGGTGAGAGCGATGTTTGATGGGTTGGTTAACTTTCTTCCCGTTTTAATTCCTCATAAGTATGCAAAACCCGAGGGACATTTACCTGTGTGTGATCATGACATAAAAAGTGATGAAACAGAGAAAAAGATTTTATTTCTTGGAAAAGTAAATGATTCAGTGCTAGCATAGTTAGAAATGGTACATAACTTATTACAGATGTTTAAAATGCAAGTAATTCAAAGGGACCCTTCTAAAACCACTACAAGAATTTATCAGAAAAACAGTCTTTGTACTGTTTGCTTTCTGATGACTGGAACTTATTTTCATTCTAATTAGAAAAGAGAAATGAAATAAAGAAAAATATTCTTCAGACACATGCATACCTTACCCAACACGAGAATCAAAGAACCTTCTTCCAGGTGATACATATCATTTGAAATGGACTTATTTAAATAAAGCTGAGCTCCTCCAAGTCCAGCCTTGGACAAATGGTTAAGGACAATGAACGAGGCAGGAAAGCAATAAGCACTTTGCTTCTGAGATGCATTAGTACATTTGCACCACCAGAAAGCTGTGGCTAAATTACTTTCTTAGAGGCAATATGCTTTTCTGCAGAGTGAAGTTTTAGTGCTAATACATGGAAAAAAACATCAGCAATTCCACTTTCCATAATATTTACATCAACAATGAAATATTTTTGACAATTCCTTAAATCATAACCTAAGAACGTCTCAGGAACAATGTCCTGCTGTACTGACCTTAGGATACCATTATTTATGGTGCTCTCAGAGGCAGGTGCTGAATCGGATTCATCTTGTGAAGCATGACACTCAGTACTCACATCATCTTCCTGAGACCAGCCTGGATTCAAATCTCCACGAAGCCATCTGCTCATTGGGAAACCCTGGGCAAATAACTTGACCTCTCTGAACCTCAGTTCCTTCAGCTGTGAAAGAGGAATAACAATAGGCCTATATCCTATGGAGAGCCAGAATAGTATGTAAAGAAGGTTCCTGGATGCTATAGGATAGTCGCTCAGGCTTCCTGAGCCATGGTATTTATTGTAGTTGATAACTTGCTCTAAATGTGAGTTTCAATATTCAGTTAACTTTGTATATCTGATGGCAACTCTCGAAGGAACGTGAATGTTAAAATGACAGACTGTAATCTGCATCTTTCATGAGGATTTAATGTTAGCAGGGCGAGCCCGTGACCTCTGGTGCTCTGCCACACCATGCCTGTTCATTCTAGTGAAGTTTTGCCGTCCATGTACAATGTACAATTTGCCAGTCTGCACTTGGCAAACAGAACCAGGTGCTGATTCGTTACACTTTCAGTGGACTGGATGATAGCTATCAATGTCTTGGTTTGAATTTTAGTGACTAAATATTGCTTTGTAGATGTTCTTACCAGCAACTTGTAAAAACCCTGCTGTGACGGCAGAATCTATTTTCAAGCAGGCAGGTGTTAAATGGACCTTTTGTTTATTTGCACATCACAGCTTTACTAAACATGCCTTTCTGCAGAGAATTCCTCCCTGACACCCTTCCACTGTCAAATTCCAACTCAAATTTCAAAACTCATTGAAAAAAGTCACTTCTGAGAACCTTCCCTGACACTTCCAGGTAGAATCAGTTGTTCTTTATCTTCTATGATTTCTCTTCATTGAACATGCTTCTGTTTTTAGCACTAACCATATTTTAAAAAATGCAAGAGCAATAGAAAATGCTTTGAAATTAGACAGAGCTTGAGCTTCTTTCCAGCTCACCCATCTCCTCATTGGTTAGCTGGTTTTCTGACCGAGTAAGTTTTTTTTAACCTCTCAGCCTCAGTTTCTTCATTTTAACAAATGTTAAATGAGACTTATCCATATTCTACTGATATTGGCAAGTTTTCTATTTTAAATTTGGGTGCAACACAGAGAAAGCACTTTATATTCATTAAAAGAGTGAAGGCATCAAGCGTTCACCTCTTGTCTTCTTGCTGGGGATGACAAGCATGATTCCAGCTGCTCGAGATGGACAGCAGCTAAACCAGCCAGAGCTCTTCGTCTCCTGGTGCTTTCATTCCATTGAAGAATAGTAAAAGCAAATATTAACCAAATAAATGGGCACTAAGGAGTAAGGTAGTAAGTAAATACACTGAAGGAAATCATGTAGGATGATCAGATAGAAGGAACTTTTGGTCATGGGTGTGGAGAACAGTGGAATTCCGAGCTAGTACAGCTGGCTACCTACATTTTGATCTGAGCTATAATGAACTAAATGAGTCTGGAGAAAATATGAAAAAATAACATTTTAGGAAGAAGACAGAGCAAGTGTGAAGACCCACGTCAGGAAGGGTGGTGGGTGGTATTTGAGGCATACACACAAGGCCAATGAGCTGGTGTTCAGTGAGCTAGTGGGAGTGTGTTTGAAGGCAAAGTGTGCTTGGAGGAGGAAGCAGGGGTGAGGTCATGAGAGCCTGGCTGAAAGCAGAAAGCCACTAAAGAAATGAGCAGGGACCAGAATCCAGGGTGACACAAGAGCTCATTCTGTTAAGTTATGAAAGGCTTCACATTATCGGGATTTGGTGTGTGACATGAAACATTTTACATTGCAATTCCAGAAAATTTCTACTGTTTCTGAAGATAAAGAAGTTGGTAAAGAAGGTCTCTTACTCATAATTGCCTTCACTGTGGAGTTCTTTCTCTCGGCACCAGCGTGGATGCAAGTCTCCACTTAGCCGTACACTCTTTGGGTGACCCGGAGCAAATCACGTGACCTCTTCAATCTCAGCTCCTTCCCCTTGAAAGAGAAATAATCATAGGTCTATGTCATATGGAGACCGACAGCGTGTAAAGAAAGTTCCCAGATGCTGTATGGTAGTCACCCAATCTGGCATAGCCACGATATTTATTTATTCACTTATTATTTTTGTGACAGAGTCTCACTTTGTCACCCTGGGTAGAGTGCTGTGGCGTCACAGCTCACAGCAACCTCCAACTCTTGGGCTTAAGTGATTCTCTTGCCTCAGCCTCCCAAGTAGCTGGGACTACAGGCCATGATATTTATTATAGCTGATAATTTGCTATTGATGAGCGTGTCATTTGTTCCCTGACAGGAAAGGATAAATCATGCTCCCATTCTTTACTTACATGTCACTTCTGATCCTAATTACATCCTGGTTTATCCCATCACATTCTGTACAAATACTCATGCTACAGCGTATTCCCACACCACGCTTTCCTCTGCGTGTGTGTGTGTGTGTGTGTGTATCTACTTCCTATCCATTGCATAGCAAGACAGTTAACTCCATGTGATTGGAGACCTTCTGTTACTTCTTATTTTATTTCGTATATCCTAAACATAACCTGGCTTGTAGTCCACACGTTATTATTTATTATTTGTCAAATTTGTCCAGGCTTCCATCAGACCACCTGGCAGTGATATTCTAGAGGTGACGTGAGCATTACACAGATACTTCGAGTGGCTTTCCAAAGGGTTCTTCCACGCTTGAGATTTTGTATTCATATATTTTCATGGTGGCATATACTAATTAAAGGACTGCTTTTAGAATATGGGAATAGCTTGACCTGTGGGAATAGCAAATTAGTGCCATGTTCCATGATCCCCAGAGTAAAATTATTCCCTCTACTTTTCTGTCATGAGATGTCTTATAGAACTGGGCAGCATTTCAATGCTCTAATGTGGTTTCTGCTAGTGCTGTGCATGCAGTAAGTACTGGCAAAACTTGTTTAATAAATGAAATCGTTCAATTCTCCTGGTAATAACTTAGTCAAAGAAGAGTATGGATAACTGCATTTCTATTGACCAATTCAGCTACAGAAAGCAACAAATGCCTATTGACTGACAGACAGTTACAGGGAAAGTCAATGACAAGATGATTGAAACATCTGCCTTTATCCTTCCAGCTTCTTGTTCTATGAGAAAAAAATGAAACTCTACTTTATTGATGTCATGTTTATATTTGAGGAAGGATGCAAAGGAACATTCGTTGCCTGATGTTGGTTTCTGCAAATATTATTAGAAAATAACCAGCTGTGTTTGAACCCGATGAAGCTATTTATTATTTCAAATACTTGAAAGGAAGGAGGGGTACTTGCATGTTTTTTCTGAGTGGTGTACCTCACTGAAACACAGGATGTATATATATCAAAATCAGTAAGTGAGGGGAATTCTTTCCAGTTCCAAATGTTGATGAGCCCTTTTGCTTATTTCTAATACTGTCCTATTCAGTTCACACAGCCTAAATTATTCCTAAAACATTACCTCAGCAGGGTTTGTTAATGCATTCTTTTATGTCTGCCCACCTTTTGAAAACTCACTTCATGCTACTTTCCCTGGTTAACTTCATCCAGCAGATAGGAAAACTTTGTCCGGAAAAGTAGTAAAATGGACCTCACTGTTTAAGCAATTACTAGATCTACATGATACATTGATATAAGGCCCTATTTGAGACACTCTGCCTAAGGTATTACAGAAATAATTTTCTTATAGTGAAAATGTCTGTCTTTCACTAGCTACGCAGCTAGCACTGAGTATTAAAACTTATTTACTGGGGAGGGAACTAATTCATTTTTTTTCTCTTTTTTTAATTTCTGTACCTAAGGCATAATATAAGGCTCAACATACTGT
This sequence comes from Arctocebus calabarensis, assembly GCA_963573935.1. Classification (NCBI taxonomy): domain Eukaryota; kingdom Metazoa; phylum Chordata; class Mammalia; order Primates; family Lorisidae; genus Arctocebus; species Arctocebus calabarensis. The sequence goes on from CAUYON010124466.1 coordinate 38,708, forward strand.
TCTTGTTCAGCTTTCTGTCCCATTTTTAAGTTTTTCTTATCACTTACTATGTTTTATTGGTGTTGAGAAAGTACAAAAATGTAGAATACAGGTTTAAAGTATTTTCAAGACCCTTCTAAATACACTGTGCATATATGAAATAAGTACTTGATTTTCTTGCAAATGCTCATTTTATTAGGCGTTTGGTAGAGCATTTTACTAAACCCTGGATACAATAATTGTAACAAAAACACTGAAGAGAAAATAGGGGGAAATCGTCTTACTTCTCTACTTATTTGCATTTCATATTTAATAGGTGATATTTAATCTTCACAACAGCTCTGAGAAGAAGATATTATACATAATTTTATACATTAGAAAGAAAATTAAAGATGTGAATAACTTGATTAGTCACACGCTTCTAGCAAGTTTCAGAGGTGAGGTCTTCCTCTAGTTTTGTAGGCCTTACAATGTGGGCCCTTGTGTTTTTATATTGTCGAAATGGAACAGCCCATTTAAAATCAGCCAATTAGTTTGCATTAAATGTAATTTGGAGAAGTTACCTCTATTGTCATGAATATCCAGAAGGAATAAGATTTAGAGAAATATTTATGGAAAAAATGAGAAGCAAACTGTTGCATGTGTAAAAATCAATTATTAATAAAAGAAAAACTAATAAATCAATTCTCTGTAGGGCCAAAAAGGCCAAAGTTTGAAACAAATGGGTTCTTTTAAAATTACTATAAAATATTGATTCTTCTTATTATTATTCATTTTAATTGCTTGGGTAAACAGAGGTAAGCCATTGATGATTATTACTATGAAAGCAGAGATTTGAATACACCACAACCGTTCTCAGCTTCCACTTTAACAGAGGGTAGTTTTTTATGTCTACCTTTTAAAATATGAAAAAGTAAATCTTGAAAATTTTTGTTCATTTATATGTGTAGCATATATTTCAAAAATGTTAAAGGTTGATACAAACAAAGGATTTCAGTGGAAAATACAATTTGTGAGAGAGTTTATTCAGAAAGGTGATATTAAGGGCTGCGTAGGTAGATTCTGTAAAGGCTCTGGGGTCAATCTCTGCATGTGGGACAGGATGTCACAGTTACAGCCGAAACTATAGACTCAGTAGGTATGATCGAGTGTTACCCTGTCTTCTGGTTGAGACACATCATTTCCCAAAACTCTCTGCCCGAAGTGTGCTTTCTACTATACCTAAAATATCTCCACCACAGAATGAGCATCACTCTCTTCACTGGGGTCCTCCTTTAAAATATTGATATTTCAATAATGCAGATTATATCTTAGATAACTTCCCTTTTTGACAGGATATCTCTAGTCAATCTAGGACCAAAATAACATATGAGAGACAAAAGACACCAATAGCACTATGTCCAGAACTAGTTTTAAATTTAGCTAAATTCACACCTGTGGGTTCAGTTTTATGGCTTATTCAACATTTCGAAATGCAAATTCACATGGAAGGGCGCATAATGAATAGGCCAAGAATTTTTAATTCAGTGTATCATTTAGAGATGTTAAATATATATTTTTTTTATTTTTGAGGCACAGTCTCACTTTTTCACCCTGGGTAGAGTGCTGTGTTGTCACCACTCACAGCACCCTCAAACTCTTGGGCTTAAGTGATTCTCTTGCCTCAGCCTCCCAAGTAGCTGAGAAGCTGGACTACAGGAGCCCACTACAATGCCTGGCTATTTTTTTGTTGCAGTTGCCATTGTTGTCTTTAGCTGACCTGGGCCTACCAGCCTCAGTGTATGTGGCCAGCGCCCTACCCACTGAGCTACAGGCACTGTCGAGAAATGTTAATTCTTGTCAATCAATGTTGAATCATCTTATAGGTTTCCCCTTGGTGTCATCTTGTCTCTCAGCAGATGCCACTTTTGTTTTACTGTATGTTTTGCCTTTGATATCACCTATCTCTCTCTCTTCTTAGTTCCATTTAACAAAATTTCATTCATCACCTATTACAAGGCTAGTTCTAGACTCTGGGATTATAAAAATAGATTTATCATTTCTTCTACTCTGAAGACATCTCGTTTTCTAAAAGGACACACAGGGGATCAAACTCCTTTGAAGTCCTAAATAACCATTCTTTAATAGTAAGAAGCACTCAAGGTACCTACTCACACAGACATGCAGGGTGCCAAAAATGTATACACATTATAAGAAAGAAAAATACTGTATTAAACTTGTAATTCTCAAGATGCATTTTACTTCTCCAATTATAAGAAGTGCTATATGAATTGTATTTGTCTTTTGTTATAGGTATATATTGAATTTTACAATTTTAATACAATTTTGATACAATTTTTTCTTTTTTTTTCTTTGAGACGGAGTCTCACTCTGTTCTCCTGAGTAGAGTGCTGTTCCATCATAGCTCACAGCAACCTCAATATCTTGGGCTTAAGCAATCCTCTTGCCTCAGCTTCCTAGGCAGCTGGAACAACAGGCACCCTGCCATGACACCCAGCTTGTTTTTTCTATTTTTAGTAAGAGATGGTGTCTTTCTTTTGCTCAGGCTGGTCACAAACTCTTGAGGTAAGTAATCCACCCACCTCAGCCTCCTAGAGTGCTGTAATTATCGGCAGCCAGCGTGCTCATTTTCAGGTTTTCCTTTCCTAAAATATATACACATTTTTCAGCACTCTTGGGGTGTGTGTGAGTGTGTGTGTGTAATATTGGAGAATATAGAACGGGGGGAGGACTTAAACTGAAATTTTACTGTGTAAACAGAAAACATTGTTTTGTTTTAAAATAGTTACTGTCTCCTTAGAAGTAGATTTATCTTGATGCAAGGGATAGATAACTTTTTTCTAGGAGAACCCTCAAAGAAATCATAGGTGAGTTGAAATCAGGTATTTATCATTATGGGCCTGAAGGACCATCCTGCGGCACCATTGTCCTCCATGTACCTTAAGCTTATAAATGAACTGTTCCATTTGGTAAATGAAATTGATATAACTTGAAATGGAAAATAAATGCAATTTTTTTTTATTCCTCTTTGTACTGTTTTGTTGCTGGATTTAGAACACTTTTCTGTCTTTTTAAATTCTGGATATTTCTTGTAGAGTTTTATATAGCTCTCTTTGAGCAGTTGTTTGTAAATTAAAAGCTGAATTGGAAAGATCTCAGGAAGGCAATGAAGCCCGCTCTTTATTTCAAAATGAAGAGAATTATGAAAAGGACCAAGACTGTGTGAATATTGAAATTTTACTGTGATGTGTTCATTAGGCCAGAGGGGAACACACCAATCCTGTGAGTGAGAGTTGTGTTTCTCCTGAAGGAAATGGCATTTACCAAAATCAATAAACCTGGGGCAAGAGGATCAGGAAATGAAAACTGAGGGGTAGACTCTTTTTCTTTTCTTTTCCTTTTTTTTTTTTTTGCAGTTTCTGGCCAGGGCCACGATTGAACTCATCATCACCAGTATATGGGGCCAGCGCTCTACTCCTTTGAGCCACAGGAGCCACCCAAGAGGCAGATTCTTAAACTTCAAGGTGGAACATACTCTTTTTTTAATCATGCCTGCTCTAGGTTCAGTAAATTAAAGTGTTCCTATGATGATTATTCTTAGGTTGTGGATTAAAAGCAAATCCAGAATTTGAGTAATTAGAATAACTGATTTCTAGGCCATGCCAAGAAATGGCTGGCTTCTGATAGGCAAATGGCATTGGAAGATGAACAGTCCTAAACAGTTAAGAGTTCCATTGATTGCAAAAATAATAACCAAATCAATATTATCTATGCCTTTATGAATACAGAATGATAACTTCATTTACATAAAATATCTTTGTTTTTGGGATTCTCATCCGTGTACCATGTTGGTGTTAACCCATACACACGTCAGCCACAAAATAAGCAAGAGACTCAAAGAGAGGTCCCCCAATTTTTCGCCACTAGGGGGCAGCAGGAGTTTATTTAATCTGAAGTAAAATCAAAGTACCTTTCAAAGTACCAATGTTCATACTAGGAGTAAAAGACAAGTGGTGTGGTAATCAGTTCTTTCTTTCCCCCAGCTTGTCTGGAATAGGATTTGTAAAAGTGACATAATGAGACATGAAAAAACTGACTTTAACAAGAACACGGTGACAGGTGATAACTGCATCTAGCCCGAAGTTTTCAGGCACCCCAGAACTGTGCCAAAAATCTGCAGGTCAACAGTTTTATCTTGTTCTGGGACATAAGATAAGTCAGTGTTCTTGGATTCAGTTGTATGCCATTTTCTTAAAATTTCAAATGACTGTCATACAAGAGAATTATTTGATCTAGTCTTAAATTCTTAACTGATGCATAATTTTTTTTAAGACAATCTTTGGCAGTACTTCTAAGATAATCTTTGATACAAAATCCTGTATTTCTCTCCCCAAATCCCCTCTCTGCTCCCAGGAGTATGGCCTAAATTTAAGGTTTCCAATGTCTTTCCCACGTTAGTCCTAAAACCTCCTAATTTTTCCCTGATGCTGGGGGCTCTACCGTCTGACTCAGGCTTTCCTTGCACCTGGTGTGAATGCCATCTGACGCTAGCCCTGCGTGTTTTCCCTTAGGCTTGTTCACTAGTCCTTCCTCCTCTTATTGACCTCAAAATCTCTCCATTTTCCATCCTAGTCCTATCTATTTATACTCCTTCAGCAAGTGATACTATCCTTTTAGACCAGATAGATGCTGTAAACTCTCTTCGGTCCCTGAGTTGTAATATCTAACTGCTTAGTATTCACATTCATTTGAATGCTGACTAAGCATCTTAAGCTTAACAAGTCCAAAATAGAACTCTTGATTTCTCAAGCCACCACCAACCAGCGCCTCCCGCCTGCTCTACGTCTATAAATGGCATCATCCTGACTCTGTTATTCATGCTAAACTCATGTCACTGTATGCCTGGCAATCCATATCATATTCATTACCAAGTCTTATCAGTGGTGCCTCCAAAATATTTCCAAGAATCTATCACTTAACCTTCTATCCCCACTACAACCTATTTTTATTATGTTCTCCCATAGAAGGTAAAAATTGCCTCCTAACTTACCTCTCTGCTGCTATTCTTGCCATGATCAGTCAATAAAAATCAAATCCATGCCACTTTGGCCTATGCTCTCTAATGGTTTTCTGAAAACATACAAAATATAATCTAAGAGCACATGTTATAAGAGCACATAAGTCTGTGCTTTTTTTTT
>CAUYON010124468.1:0-16870 GCA_963573935.1 Arctocebus calabarensis
GTGTGGCTTGATGACATTTCTGGAAAACATAAATCTGATTAGTGTATTTAGTAATAGGCAAAGGTAGAACAGCGTCAAGTCAGAAGCACTTATTCAATGATGCTAAAAGAAAACCATATTACGGTTTTTCTTGCTGTTTCCTAAATAATAACTTTAAACTTTCTTTTGGCTCATAAGTGTAGGTGGTCTGTGATCGGCTGTCTTCATTGCCTGCCAGTGTGGAGGATGGAGGGTTTCAGGACTTTACTCGTGAATGACATATGCAGGAATAGACTCGTATAACTTTAACAGCAGAAGACAAGAGAACAGGAAAGGGGTCTTCCCAAGTTGGGGTCAGGGAAGGTGAGTTAGAGGGAAGAGTTTTGATCATGACTAGATCTCCAGAAGGGTAAAGTTCCTGTTTTAGTTAGTATGTCCCTCCCCAAACGGGGCACATCATAATCTTTTCAAAAGAGATAAGGAAAGGGGTTTTAAGTAATTCCTTGGAAAATTTTGTCTGGTGATCTTTTGAAATGTTGAGGTAAAGAAAAAAAAACCCTAATTTTTTTTCTCCCTAGAGAATTAATTCTTAGAAATTTGGAGAAATAAGGTAGAAATACAAGGAGTACTTATTTTTGCTACCCATTACAAATCTAAAAATGCTAGCAAAGTCCAACTTACCATAATAAAATGTTAATAATAGTAATGATTTCTGGCACTGTGCTAGGTACTTTGTACACATTACGTCATTTAATCTTTGTGATAGTTTTGTTTCATCGTTGACTTTTAGAAACTGGAAGTTTATACAGGCGAGGAAACTGAGCTTTAGAAGAGTTAAGTTAGGTTGCTTGCTCTAATGATCCGATGTGGGCCCGGAAGAGTATACTTTGCTCAGACACTTTAAGGAATATTAGGGTACATTATTTAAATACAACTTGAATTGGTATGGTTTATTCAAGTGGATATTTACTAAATGAATTTTTCTTTTAATTTTGTCAAATGGAGATGTCATTAAATGTAAAGATGCTTTGTTTTTTTTAAGTTTATGTGAGAACTTGTGAGAAGAAACTAGCATTTTAATAAAATGGAATTTTCTCAACTTAGTACTTCCACAATACCACATACAAATTGAGAAAAAACACTTTCACAAAATATTGGGGGGTGAGGAAGAGGAAAATAATCCCTAGCCTTAAGAATTCACTTTCTGGCTCGGCGCCTGTGGCTCAACGGGCTAAGGCGCCAGCCATGTACACCTGAGCTGGTGGGTTCAAATCCTGCCCGGGCCAGCCAAACTACAATGATGGCTGCAACCAAAAAAATAGCCAGGCATTGTGGCGGGCGCCTGTAGTCCCAGCTACTTGGGAGACGGAGGCAGGAGACTCGCTTGAGCCCAGGAATTGGAGGTTGCTGTGAGCTGTGACACCACAGTACTCTATCCAGGGTGACAGCTTGAGTCTCTGTCTCAAAAAACAAAACAAAACAAAAAAAAAGAATTCACTTTCTGTTGTTACATGGAACTCTGACCTGATCAAAGTCACTGGTTTTCTGAGCTACTCTTGGTAACTGATTGTGCTTCAAATGATTGTTTTTTATTACCCTTCACTCCTTCACTTTAGAAGCTTGTGACTTACAAGTTTCTGATAAGCTTCTTGATACTAATATAATAGATCTGAAAGTTTTAGGGCCGAAAAGAACTTTAGTGATTTCACATTTGGACCTCGTGACTTTTTAGATGAGAATATCCCTGTTTATTTTTTCTTTTGTTTGATAATTTATATCTATCTATTAATTTCTTTTGTATGCTTAAAAAATTGTAGTCTAAAGTAGGTCAAGCAGGAGGAGAAAATCAAAGTGTGTGTTGCAAAGACTTTCCTAGTAGGCTCTGCAGCATTTCAGACTGTAGTGTCCATCCAAACACGGAAAGTCTATATCATTCAACATTTGAAGTGTCACTATAGCATTGTTTTAGCTAACTGCTTATTTTTATGAGCTAGTCATATGTAAGTGTTGATGTCTTCAATTTAAATCTTCTGTAGCATGATGAATCAATGACAATTTTCATTTGTAAAGTCAAGTCTTATACTTTACTCCCCTCTGTAGTTGTAGAAGTAGATATATTCAGTTTTTAAATGCCTGATTTTCTCCAGGCTATTTTGGTAAAGAATGTCGGACAGAAGTTTACTTTCTGATCTCGTGAAGTGACTGCTGTATGTATGGACTTCAGATCAAGGAGCTCTGCAGTTGAACCTTCATTAGATCACATCTTTAGTATGTTGTTTTCTTAATGTCTTTTTAAGATAGTTTGGCATATCTGTTTTTTGTTACTGTAATTACAGAACCTATGCAGTGTTGTCCACAGAATTTTGATCGAATATCTTCCTGTATTTTTAAAATACTTCTGACTTCTTGAAGGCAGTGACTATGTTTTACATACATTTCTTTTGTTCTTCATTTAATCTTTTTAAGGAGCATCATCTAGCTTCAGGATGTCATTAAGAAATACATATAGGCCAATGGATTGTACTTTATTCCCATAATGTATTGCTGTTAACTAACAAATTGTTTCTAGGACATTCATTATGTTGTCCTATCGAGCAGTAAAAACTGTCTTTTGTTAAGTCATATTCAGTCTGTCTGTTTTCCAGTTTTAATGAAGAAACTGTTCTAGGAGTTACTCTCGAAGTTCTCATTAGTGTATTTCTTTTGTGCATTTGTCCGTTTGTTGCTAAAAATACAAACCACAAGACACTTTCTTCTTCACTGATTCTTCATGTCAAAATTTTTCCTGCTTCCAATCTGACTGTGAAAGAGAGGCTTGCTCAGATAATGCCAGGTTTCTGTGCAAGTGGTATGATTAGGTTAGTAATTTCGTAAAATATACTGCCAATATGTATTTCTAGGAGGATATATTTTTATGAGTTCCTCTTACTTTTATAAGAGTTCATTTTATTTACTAATGAAAAGAGGGAGAATTTTTGATGTATGTTTATTTGTAGGGCTTCTGACTATCTAATATGGAAGTAATATCAGGGCAGGTATGGTCCTCATGTTCGTAAAGATTTGAAAACTTTTGATCTTTTTAACCCTTTAATTTTGGAGGGCTCAGAAATGAAAAGTGCCACCAATTGAGACATGGGGTGGTCACATCAGCCCTTATGATACACAGCCTGATACTGGACTTCTTTGGTTTCTTTCTAATCAAAATAATTCACCAAAGTTGGTTTTAGTTACTTCAGACACAATTGTGAAAAATATTGAGAATATATTGAAAATATTGAGAATGAAGTTTACGATGTTGAAAGACTCAAATCAGGTAATGTCATGTGTCATCAAGTTTTTGTTTGCATGCCTGTAGGCACGTGTGCACCAAAGGAACATCTCGTTTGAACGCCTATAGGTGTTGTTTGTAGCCAAAAAGTTAATATATACAGATTTACTCTTCCTAGCCATATTTAAATGATTTTAAGTTTATTACTTATTATTTGGTATTTGGAAATGATTCTTTTTGGAGAGGGTTCTATCAAGCTGATAAAATGTGTAAGTCCTTTTGTATGTTGGCAATTTGTACTTATTCTTTTTGTTCAAGAAGAAAAACATTGTCTGGTTTATATGAAAACATTTGTTTACATTATTTATTGACTTGGTAATATGGTTTTCTCAGTTAATTGTAAATAGAAACCTAATTATTGTTTACAAAGAAAAATAATACATAGTGTCGCCAATGTATAATTTTGTATACTTGACTCAGTTAGCATTCTTAACTTTCAGTATACTCAGTGCTTTCTTTACTTTGTATACTTTAGGCTTATAGGACTTACAGGTTTAGGTTCTTTTGAGCCTTTTGCGAAAATACGACAGGGATATAGGGCATTTTTCTCTTGTCTTTGAAATAAATGGATGGCGTGTTCTCAGGGTTTCTTTCTGTCCATGTATTCTTGGTTCCTCAAGGAATTGGTCTGTAAGTTGTTGGCTGTGGCTTTTTGCCCCTTTTAACCATTCTTTGGTATTTACTTAGAGTTGAGTCAGTCCTTCCCACCTTACAAATTTAAAATAGCTGCAGTTGTTTTCTTTAGGCTGAAATAGATGAAACAGTTTTTAAATGAACACATAAAGGGGCTTTTCCTTTTCTTTTGAAATGAAACTAATATAAGCATTTTATGCTTTTCTAAAAGATCCAGACTAAAAAAAAGGTCATTTATGATGTTTGAGTTTATATGTCATTATCATATATTAAAATGTATATCATTTATAATTGAGTTTATATCTTAAATTTAAGATTATATATCTTAAGTTTAAAAAGTAATTTTTTCAAAAATGTCAATTGTTTTTATTTTGGGCAATCACTAAACTAGCTGAGGTTGCTTTTAATTTGTTTTTCTTGTAGAATGCTGTGTGCATAATTTGTATATTAAAAATTATTGATATCTCTTTCCCAAATGCAAAGTCAAATTTCAACAATATTTAAAAAACAAAACAAACCCAAATGGAAAGAAATGTTTGCCTTGTCTTATCTTAAAAATTGTTTCATTCTCTGAAGAAATAAGAAAATTTCATTAGACCTAAGACTTTCCTAAGACTTTTGTCATAATTTAGCTTAATAATGTGGATTGACTTAAATTCACTCTTTGGGATTCTATTTCATCTTCCCTAATAGATTTTATAAAAGAAATTACTTGAGTAACATTTTGGGAAAGTTGGACAGGTTTCATAAGCTATCCTAGAAACAGATAAGACAGTTTTATACTAGTTAATATGACTATCTATTGGGTTAATAAAACTTGTTTAAAAGTTTTATCTTTTTCTTTCTAATTAGGAAGTCTTTATAAAATGATGATTATAAAAAAATTCAAATACAGTAGAACCTCCATAGTGGACCACCTCTTTAAGTTGACCTCATTTTCAAAGACCGAACAAGCACCACATGTACTCAATGGAATTTCCTTATGTTGACCACCTCTGCATGTTGACCAGCTTGTGGGTGGTCACCTTGCAGAGGTTCTACTATCTATGAAACAGATCCCTGTAGTCCAACCCGTCTGGCTTTTATCCATTCAGCTTTCTTTGTATAGACTAGTATGTTAATAGTATGTATTTTTTTTTTTTCTTGAGACAGAGCCTCAAGCTGTCACCCTGGATAGAGTGCTGTGGCATCACAGCTCACAGCAACCTCCAATTCCTGGGTTCAAGTGAGTCTCCTGCCTCTGCCTCCCAAGTAGCTGGGACCACAGGTGCCCGCCACAATGCCTGGCCTTTTTTTGGTTGCAGCCGTCATTGTTGGTTTGGCGGGCCCGGGCTGGATTCAAACCTGCCAGCTCAGGTGTACGTGGCTGGCGCCTTAGCCCGCTGAGCCACAGGTGCTGAGCCTTGAATATATTCTTTAAAAATTATTCTTTGCTAGTATACACATATCATGCAATTTAAAAAGCTCACTACAGCTAAAAATATAATAACAATGCAATCATTTTTGATTACAAAAATATCCCTCATAGTCTAATGGTTTGGATTGGTGCTCTCTCTCTTAAATGCAAAATATAGTGACTTCACAGATTAAAGATTATAGAAGTGGTTGTGCAACTGTGATGGATGGAGACAGAAATTCAGCAACTATGTTTCTTTCTTTCTTTTTTCTTTTTCTTTTTTTCTTTTTGAGACAGAGTCTCAAGTTTTTGCCCCGGGTAGAGTGCCATGGCATCATAGTTTACAGTGACCTTAAACTCTTGGGCTTAAGAAATTCTCTTGCCTCAGCCTCCTAAGTAGGTGGGACTAAGGTGGCTGCCACAACGCCTGGCATTTTTTTTGTTGTTGTTGCTGTAGTTGGCATTGTTGTTTTTAGCAGGCCCAGGCAAGATTTTAACCCACCAGCCCTGGTGTATATGGCCAGTGGCCTAACCACTGAGCAGCAAGTACCAAGCCTAAATATAAAATTCTTAAAGGCAAGAGATCCTGGTACTGAATAGAACTTCAGTATGTTGGGGTCCAAAATAGGAATGTAATACCCACCAACAAAATCTCTGCCAAGGTGGGGAGACATTATTATTCCCCTTTTAAAGATCATAAAAATGAACCTGGGGACAATCCTAGAAAACATGGATTTATAGATTATTAAATGATACCAAAACAATTATTAATTTTTAAAGTATAATATTAACATTGCATTATATAAGAAACTTCATTATTTTAGTAATGCATACTAAAGTATGAAGATGTGAAATGAGATGTCTCTGAGATTTTCTTTAAAATAATTCAGAAAATGGTTTGGCACCTATAGCTCAAGAGGCTAGAGTGCCAGCCACATACACCAGAGCTGGTGGGTTCAAATCCAGCCCAGGCCTGTCAAACAACAATGACAACTGAACCAAAAAATAGCCGGGCATTGTGGCGGGTGCCTGTGCTCCCAGCTACTTAGGAGGCTCAGGCAAGAGAATCACTTAAGCCCAGGAGTTGGAAGTTGCTATGAGCTGTGATGCCATGGCACTCTACCCAGAGTGACAGCTTGAGGCTCTGTCTCAAAAAAATAAAAATAAAATAATTCCGAAATAATAAAAAAGCAAGAGGAGCAGCACCTGTGGCCCAGTGGGCAGGGTGCCAGCCCCATATACCAAGGGTGGCGGGTTCAAATTCGGCCCTGGCCAAACTGCAACAAAAAAAATAGCCGGGCATTATGGCAGGTGCCTGTAGTCCTGGCTACTCGGGAGGCTGAGGCAAGGAATTGCCTAAGCCCAGGAGTTGGAGGTTGCTGCGAGCTGTGTGATGCCACTCTACCGTGGGCGATAAAGTGAAACTCTGTCTCTACAAAAGAAAAAAGAAAAAAATAAAGCCTGAGGGTCAAACAAAAAATAAATAAATAAATAAATAAAAAATAAAAAAGCAAAAGATGAAGTGAAGTAAATGTATAAAAATCTTGGTAACCATTGAATCTGGGTGACTGATATAAAAGGATTCATTTTACTGTTCTTTGTACTTTTATATCTAAAAATATTTCACAACAATAATTTATTATTCTACCAGGAGCTTTAGTGTTTTCTGTATTCTTTTCTGTAAATAAATTCTGTCTTACCACTGGAAAAAAAAAAAGAAAGAAAAGAAAATGCCATGAAGGCTATATTAAACAGTTTGATGAAAACATTTCAGATTGTATATGAAACCAGCACATTGTACCCTTTGATTGCACTAATGTATGCAGCAGTGATTTAATAAAAAAAAAAAGAAAAAGAATAATTTATTATTCATGGGAAAATTACAGTTATATGTATTTATGGGCTACAAAATGATGTGGTGATTTTTCAACACAATGTGGAATGATAAAATCAAGCTAATTAACATACCCATCACCCAGTATATTGAACATTTTTTGTGATGAGTGCATTTAAGCTTTACTCTATTTATGATACTGAAATGTACAGTACTCAATTATTTGCAATGTTCACCACACTGTGTAACACATCTCAAAAAAAAAAAAAATCTAATCTAATCCTATCTACTGAGGCTTTCTACCTACCCCTGGACCATCATCCCCTCACCCAAATCCCCTGACCCTCTAAGCTCTAAAACTACATTCTACACTCTGCTTCCATAAAAATCAATTGATTTAGATTCCACATATAAGTGAGAACAATTGTCTTTCTGCAGTTGGCTTATTTCACGAAGCATAAAGTTCTTCAGTCCCATCCATGTTGTCACAAGTGACAGAATTCCTTGCTTTATAATGCTGAATAGTATTCCATTGTATGTGTGTGTATATATACATTTATACACATATGCACATATATATGTATACATACACACAATATTTTCTTTATCCATTCACTGATGGATACAGCAACAGTACTTGGGAAGTTGAAATTATTTTTCCAAGATCATGCAGAGGAACAGAGTATCTGAGTCCTCCTGTCCTGACAGATTAGGCCTGACCATTGCTGCCAGTGTCACCATACATAGATAAAACAGCACAAGGCCATGAGGACTGCCCACCTGCTCCACATGACCAGCAGGGGTGAAGCTTGTGATGAGTCTTAACATTCTCATCGCATATAACTTTGTCAGTGGGAGTCAACCACTCCTTAAGAAAAAAATCAATGTATCTCAGTCCATTTTGATCACAACATCCAACGATTTCAACTGAACTAGAATAACTGATATGCTTAAGGGTTATTTTTCCATTCCAAAAATCAAAGAATTCATGCTGACAGACAGACTATTCTTAATGTCACCTAACTATATTGTTCCTTATAGAAGCAGGAAATAGGATAACTAAAACTTTGATGATAAACAACACAGAGGCTATTTGCCATTTCAAGAAGTAGCACTGGCGTGACAACCAGCACATCAGGATTTCACAGTTCATTCTTGTTTCTTCTCAGTAACAATGTGAGACAGCCATGTTTGCATTAAGTCAGTTACGGTATTCTAAGCAGGTAAAGGATAAGAACAGGAGAAAGAAGCACATCTTTTTTTTCTGAATCTGAGAGAAAAAAACAAAAGATGAAGGAAAAAAGTAGAATACAGAGAGAAAAGTACAGGTATACTCTAAAATAATTTTAAATTATATTTTCAGAATTGATTCTGGTACTTTCACTTCTAAAAATAAAATAGGCAATATCCCTTTTGTCCACCCAGTTTTTGCATAAGGTGAAAGTAAAAGAGTGGGAAGAAACAAGGCTAAAACATCTTCATTGCCAACACAGACCATGTTGAAGAACACAACTGCAGGCTTCTCAGAAAGTGAAATTCCTCAGTGACACCAAGAATTAGGCAGACAGACCTTCCTACCCAGACGTAGCAGCAAGGAACTGGACAGGACCCAAGGGGGGCTGCCCCGACTTCCAGTCGGAGCTGCCGACAAGAGCCTAGGCTCCCCATGGCCACAGAACTCCCAGGAGCAAGCTGGGCACAGCCAGGCTGAGTCAAACACACTAGTTATCAGGACTATTTAGCAAACAGGTAAGTTACTCTATCTCTCCCAGGATGGGATGGCAAGGCCCGCAGTTACTAACCAAATTCTTTTCTTAGAAAAGTGACTATCACGGCTGGCTCGGCGCCTGTGGCTCAACGGGCTAAGGCGCCAGCCACGTACACCTGAGCTGGTGGGTTCAAATCCAGCCCAGGCCCACCAAACAACAATAACGGCTGCAACCAAAAAATGGCTAGGTGTTGTGGCGGGTGCCTGTAGTCCCAGCTACTTGGGAGGTGGAGACAAGAGACTCACTTGAGCCCAGGAATCAGAGGTTGCTGTGAGCTGTGATGCCACAGCACTCTATCCAGGATGATAGCTTGAGGCTCTGTCTTAAAGAAAAAAAGAAAAGTGACTATCTCTATGCCTGAGGACTAAGAAGAGAAAGAGAAAGGGAGACTGACTTTAGGGATGGTAAAAACTGTTATTCTGCAATAACAAATAAGATAAATGTCATTGTTATTCCTCATTTTATTACTGACATAAGTTAGCTCCAAGGAGATGAAGTTATTAGTTCAAAGTCACAAAACAAGTCAGCTGTGAAGAAGTCAAACACAGACTTTCAACCTTAAATCTCTCATCTTTCTACACTAACCTTGTTCATCTAATCCCACTATCATAAAAGGGCAATAATATCCCAGTAGGTGCCCATTATAAATACAGACATCCACAGCTACTTCCATTCCTGAGTAGTTTAAAACAGAACAACACTCTCAGTCATTTAAAATATCAAAAGGGCCACCACACACACAAACAGCTGCAAGTTGCTAAGGCTTCAAAGATCCGAGAGAGAAGGTAAACTCATTAAGATGAGCCAAACTTCTGACCTGTTACTCTATCCCTGGAAGTCTGGGCAGATTCATGGCAAGGAGAAAACTGCTGCCAAGAGGCAGAGGAGCCCCTTTAAGGTGTCTCATGGGGCTGGGGAGGAACAGTTGGAGCCACCGAGTCAACTAGGGCCTGGGAACCAGAGCCCCAGGAGGAAGGGGGAGCAGTGAGGGTGAGCTTGGTGTGTAGCAAGCGTGCCCCTCACGGCATTAGGGGGATGCCAAGTCCCTCCAAAAGTATCTCAAAGCGGAGTGGCAGTTCAACTCTGAACACTCCCTTTCCACACAATGAGAATGACATACATAAGTTATAAAAGGGGCTTTTTTAAAAGCTCATCAGAGAGCTGACACTGCACAGGAATATAAATGAACTGAATTCCAAAGGGCACCAAGCAGTCCCTATGAGAGGAGACCCCACAGCTGCCTTCACACAGGGCAGGGTGCAGTGCAGGCTGAGGACAGGCAGGACTGGAGGGCAGCCCCACCCACATGCTCAGGACCTTCCCCACCACTGCCAGGCAGGTGTCTTCAGGAGTCTAGGCAGGGCAGAGAGCTGGGAGATACCTGAGGTGCACTGTCCTTTCTCTCAAGTGCAAAGCAGAAGCCCGCAAGCCTGTGCAGATGAGAGAATGGAGGGATCCCTCCTCCAAGTCCCTGGCCACCAAAGGCTGGGGCCCAGGAGAAGAGCAGGGAATCCCTGCTCAGGGAAGACAGGAGGCTGAGGACACAGCTGAAAGAGAACTTCCCAAAGGCAGAAAGTCAGAAGTGTTGCTGGAGATTAAGGAGAACTTCCCCAAACTCACAAATTCAGTGTCCAGGCTTAAAGCAGAAAGACACAGATCGTGGTAGGAAAAGCGGCAGTGGCTGTAAACCAAATTCCAGAGTCTTTCCTGTACTCAGACTCCAAACCCAGTAAGTCAAGTCTGAACAGCCTTCCATACACTTGGACCTAATGATGAATTGACCCTGAGGAGCACTGTGATCAAGGCTCATCCAGCTCACACACAGATTACACTGGCAAAGCCCTAACCCTTTTTCTGAGGATAAATGTCACTTACTTCATGCTCTACTGCTTTTTTACACAAGTACATAAGAGAAAGTAGCACATTATTATTTGTAGGGGAACTATGTTAAAAATACACATTACAATCTCTAAAGCAAGCACTTAAAAAATAGAGATGGGTTTAAAAAGTCAATAGAGATGACAAGGTAGAATAAAGTATAATATTGCAGCTGGACGTGGTAGCTCACCTTTGTAAACCCAGAACCTTGGGAGGCAGGGGAGGCTCGCATGAGGTCAGGAATTCCAGACCAGCCTGGGCAACATATATAAATGTATAAATACTTATAACAGAGCTTTAAAATACATGAAGTAAATATGATGGAGCTAAAGGAATAGAAAGATTCACAATTTTTTTTAAATTGTAAGTATTAAAACACCCTAATTAAAATAATTAAAAGACTAAGAAGACAAACAATAATGATATAGAATATTTGAGCAGACTGTCAAAATATTTCTCCTGATTGACGTTTATAGAACACTATATCCATCAACTGCAAAATACAAGTTTGGTCCAAGTGCTCATGGGAAATTCACCAAGACAGACCTTATGCTGTGCCATAAAACATGCCTCCATAAATTTTGAAAGACTGAAATTGTACAGAATATGTTCTCTGACTATAACCATATTAAAAGAAAAACAGTAACAACAGCATGTCCACAAAAGCCACAAAAACCTGGAAAGGAAGTGACATACACAAGTCAAAAAAAAGTCTTTTAAAATATTTCTAACTGAATAATAATAAAAACACAACACATCAAAACTTGTGAGATGTATGAGATGTACCTGAAGCAGTGCTTTTTTAGAGAGAAATTTACAGCTACAAATGTTTATATTATGGGGGAGGGGAGGAAGGTCCAAACCAATTACATAAGTCTTCCCTATAAAACCTAGGGGGAAAATATATAATTAAATGCAGCTAAATAGACAGTAACTAATCCATGAAATAGGAAATAGAAAATAATAAGGAAAATCACCAAAGTCAAAAGTTGATTTTTTTGAAAAAATAAATAAAATTAATAGAGGAATTACAGGATCAAACAGTAGGTCTACTTTTAGTTCCTTAAGAGTTCTCCAAACTTCTTTACAAAAAGGTTGTATTTGCTTAAATTCCCACCAGCAGTGTAGAAGTGCTCCCTTCTCGCCACATCAATGCCATTATCTCTAGTTTTGGGATTTTGTTATGTCGGCTAATCTTACTGGAGTTAGATGATATCTCAAAGTGGTTTTGATTTGCATTTCTCTGATGATTAAGGATGATGAGCATTTTTTCATGTGTCTGTAAGCCTGGTGCCTGTCTTCTTCAGAAGATTAGTTTCATGGATTAGTTACTGTCTTTTCCCCCCCATAATATAAACATTTGTAGACTTTTCTATTCAAGTCTCCTGATTACATAGAAATGGGGTTATTGAGAGAAAGCCAGGCCTCTATTCTGGTAGCAACCACTGGCAGAACAGATCTGGGACAGAAATGCAGGCCCACTGAGACTTCAACCTAGAGTTACTGACTCACTAGGATTGGACAGAGACCAACTGAAAACAAGACACAGCCACTTAGCCCCACCACACCAAGGAGGAACCCACTGTCTCAGGTCAGAGCACTGTATGGGTCCTTTGCAAAGCTCTAGGTAAAAAGGTATAGACACAAGTACCAGCTCTTGGGCAAAGGGCTGGTTAATCACTACTCCAGAAGCCCCTAACCCAACTTCACCTTATCTGCTTATCTAGCCAAACAGTATAAAAAAAAATCCTGGGGCAGAATCAGCGGAAAAATTCCAGCAACATGAATAATCAGAGTAGATCAACTCCCCCAAGGAATGACATGGAGGACACACCTCATTCATAAACAAATGGCTGAGATGTCAGGAATCGAATTCAGAATTTAGATTGCAAATAAGATTAATAGAATGGAGGTAAAGTTGGAATTAGAAATTCAAGGAGCATTTCAAAAGTTGTCTCAAGAATTCAATGAATTCAAAGACAAAATCACCAAAGATTTTGACACATTGGAGACAAGAACTTGCAGGCCTCAAAGATCTGAGAAATATAGTAGAATCTCTCAGTAACAGAATGGAACAGGCAGAAGAAAAGATTTCTGACATTGAAGACAAAGCTTTCGAATAGTTTCAAATGCTCAAAGAGGAAAAGAAGTGGAGAACACAAATGGATCACTCTCAGAGAGCTCTGGGATAATTAGAAGAAAACTAATATTCGCCTTATAAGAATTCCTGAAGGCGAAGAGGTTGTTTTGAAAGGCTCAGATGTTCTACTCCATGAGAAAAATCAAGGAGAATTTCCCAGACATGCCAAAAGATTCTGAAATTCAGATAGCAGACAGTTTCAGAACCCCAGCACAACTCAACCTGAATAAGGCATCTCCCAGACACATTATAATATGCTTCGCCAAAGTTAATATGAAGGAGAAAATTCTGTAAGCAGCCAGACGTAAGAAAACCACAGCCTACAGGAGGAAGAATATTAGAATGACTGCAGATCTCTCTGCTGAAACCCTTCCAACTAGAAGAAAGTGGGTCATCAGCTTTTTATCTCCTAAAACAAAATAATTTTCAACCCAGGACCCTGTATCCAGCTAAACTGAGTTTTATTTATGATGGAGAAATTAAATTCTTTAATCACATTCACATGTTGAAGAAATTTGCCATGACTAAACCAGCTAACCAGGATATTCTTAGAACTATCCTCCATAATAACCAGCACAATCCTCTACCATCAAAACTAACTCACTCAGAAACTTTTGATCAAATTCCAATTTCGACAGTGGCAAAAGGATTAAAAATGTCCACTGGACTTTTGAAAAACACGATACCCAAAATTCTACCAGGCTTATCAATAATCTCAATTAATGTGAATGGTTTAAATTGTCCTCTAAAGAGGCACAGGTTGGCTGACTGGATACAAAAACTCAGGCCAGATATCTGCTGCATACAAAAATCTCATCTTACCTTAAAAGATAAATATAGACTCGGGTGAAGCGATGGTCATCTATATTTCAAGCAAATGGAAATCAGAAAAAAGCAGGTGTTGCAATTTTATTCGCAGATATGATAGGCTTTAAACCAACAAAAGTAAAGAAAGATATGGATGGTCACTTCATGTTTGTTAAGGGTAACACTCAACATGAGATTTCAATTATTAACATTTATGCACACAACCAGAATGCACCTCAATTTATAAGAGAGACTCTAACAGACATGAGCAACTTGATTTCCTCCAGGACCATGATAGTTAGAGATTTGATTTTAATACCCCTTTGGCAGTGTTGCATACATTCTCCAATTAGAAACTCAGCAAAAAAATTTTAGACTTAAACTTAACCATTCAACAATTGAATTTAACAGACATCTATACAACATTTCATCCTAAAAAAATTGAATACACATTCTTCTCATCAGCCCATGGAACATCCTCCAAAACTGATCACATCTTAGGTCACAAGTCTAACCTCAGCAAATTTAAAAGAATAGAAATTATTCCTTGCATTTTCTCAGACCATCATGGAATAAAAGTTGAACTCAGTAACAACCAGAATCTGCATATGCATACAAAAACATGGAAACTATGCCTGTAGTCCCAGCTACTTGGGAAGCTGAGGTAATAGAATCGCCTCAGCCCAGGAGTTGGAGGTTGCTGTGAGCTGTGTGACACCATGGCATTCTACCAAAGGCAATAAAGTGAGACAGAGTCTCGGAAAAAAAAAAAAAAAACATGGAAACTAAATAACCTTATGCTGAATGATAGCTGGGTCATAGACAAGATTAAGAAAGAAATTACCAGATTTTTGGAACAAAATGATAATGAAGACATGAATTACCAGAACCCCTGGGATACCACAAAGGCAATCCTAATAGAGAAATTTATAGCACTGCTAGCCTTCCTCAAGAGAACAGAAAGAAAGGACAACAACTTAATAGGACATATCAAGCAACTGGAAAAGGAAGAACATTCCAATCCCAAACCCAGCAGAAGAAAAGAAATAACCAAAACTAGAGCAGAAATTGAAAACAAAAGGATTATACAACAGATCAATAAACCAAAAAAATTTTTTGAAAAGGTCAATAACCAGGAAAAAAAGAGTAAAATCTCTTATTTCATCAATCAGAAATGGCAAAGATGAAATAACAACAGACTCCTTGGAAATTAAAAAAATCCTTAATGAATATTATAAGAAACTCTATTCTCAGAAATATGAAAATTTGAAGGAAATAGACCAACACTTGGAAGCATGCCACCTTCCTAGACTTAGCCAGAATGAAGTGGAAATGTTGAAAAGGCCTACATAAAGTTCTGAAATAGCATCAACTACATAAAATCTCCCTAAAAAGAAAAATCCAAGACCAGATGGCTTCACATCAGAATTCTACTAAACCTTGAAAGAGGAACTGGTATCGAAATTACTTAACCTTTTCCAAAATATAGAAAAAGAAGTAATACTACCCAACACATTCTATGAAGCAAACATCACCTTCATTCCCAAACCAGGAAAAGACCCAACAAGAAAAGAAAATTATTGGAATGAATATTGATGCACAAATATTCAACAAGATCCTAGCAAACAGAATCCAGCAACACATCCAACAAAATTATAGACCATGACCCAGGGTCTCAAGGCTGGTTCAATATACATAAATCTATAAATATAATTCATCACATAAACAAAATAAAAAACAAAGACCATATGATTCTCTCAATTGATGCAGAAAAAGCTTTTGATAATATCCAGCATCCTTTCACGATCAGAACGCTTAAGAAAATTGGTTTAGAAGGGACATTTCTTAAACTGATAGAGGCCATCTACAGCAACTCACAGCCAATGTCATATTGGATGATGTTAAATTAAAATCATTTCCACACAGAGCAGGAACCAGGCAAGGTTGCCCATTGTCTCCACTGCTTTTCAACATTGTAATGGAAGTCTTAGCCATCGCAATCAGGAAAGAAAAGGCAATCAAGAGTATCCATATAGGGACAGAGGAGATCAAATGTTCACTCTTCGCAGATGATATGATTGTATCTGGAAAACACCAGGGATTCTACTATAAAACTCTTAGAAGTGATCAAGGAATACAGTGTCTCAGGTTACAAAATCAACTCTCATAAATCTGTAGCCTTTATATGTACCAACAACAGTCAGCTGAAAAAACAGTCAAGGACTCCATTCCTTTCATAGTAGTGCCAAAGAAGATGAAATATTTGGGAGTTTACCTAACAAAGAACATGAAAGATCTCTATAAAGAGAACTATGAAACTCAAAGAAAAGAAATAGCTGAAGATGTTAACAAATGGAAAAACATACCATGCTCATGGCTAGAAAGAATCAACATTGTTAAAATGTCCATATTACCCAAAGCAATATACTATTTTAATGCAATTCCTATTAAAGCACCACTGTCATACTTTAAAGATCTCAAAAAAATAACACTTTATTTTATCTGGAATCAGAAAAAAACCTCAAATAGTCAAGCCATTACTCAGAAATAAAAACAGGATCAGATGAAACCAAAAAGCTTCTGTACAGCCAAAAGCACAGTAAATAAAGCAAACAGACAACTTTCAGAATGGGAGATTTTTGCAGGTTATGCTTCCAACAAAGATTAATAACTAGAATCCACAGAGAACTCAAACTAATCAATAAGAAAAGAACAAATAACTATATTTCTTTTTTTTTTTTGGTTCTAAATCTATTTTTTTAATTAAATCATAGCTGTGTACATTAATGCAATCATGGGGTGCAATGTGCTGGTTTTATATACCATTTTAAATATTTTCTTTTTTTTTTTTTTTAATTGTTGGGGATTCATTGAGGGTACAAGAATGTTACACTGATTGCATTTGTTGGGTAAAGTCCCTCTTACAATCATGTTTTGTCCCCAAAAGGTGTGGCACACACCAAGACCCCACCCCCCTCGCTCCTTCCTTCTCTCTGCTCTTCCTTTCCCCAACTCTCCCTCATTCTTTCCCTGTCTGCTCTCCCCTTCCCTCACTCCCACCTTGTCAATAATTGTCATTAATTGTCCTCATATCAAACTTAAGTAC
>CAUYON010124470.1:0-53449 GCA_963573935.1 Arctocebus calabarensis
GGGTCACGAGAAAACTTCTAAACAAAGATCAAGAATGTTTCCATATAGTAAACGAGAAAATATCATGAATGGTGTGTCAATCAGGTTGATAAAATATCTCAGATTGCATGTGAAGCCCCCACACTGTACCCCATGGTTGAATTAATGTACACAGTTATGATTCAATTAAAAAAAAAAAAAAACCTTCAAAAAAAAAAAAAGACAGAGTCTCACTTTGTTGCACTTGGTAAAGTGTCATGGTATCACAGCTCACAACAACCTCAAACTCTTGGGCTAAAGTGATCCTCTTGCCTCAGCCTCCCTACTAGCTGGGATTATAGGCCACAACTGGCTATTTTTAGAGACAAGTTCTTGCTCTTGCTCAGGCTGGTCTGGAACTTTTGAGCTCAAGCAATCCACCCGTCTACTTCTAGACTGCTAGGTTTATAGGTGTGAGCCAATGCGCCTGGCCAGCCTACCTGGAGCTTTTAAGATGTGATCAAACATGTTTACATGGACTGCTAAGGTTTTATAGGTGCAAGTCACTGTGTCCAGCCCTGCCTATAATACTGTTAATAATAATAATTAACATTCAACTTAATGCTCATTTCCATAAATGCCAGGCAATTTGCTTAGCATTGTATATATTTCCTCTCATTTAATCCTAAGTGTTCTATTTAGTAGACATTACCATTATTATTGCCATTTTATGGATGGGAAAACTGAGTCTTAAAGTTGTAAGTTTCTTTTATAAGTTTGCACAGCTAATAAATAAAGGAGCAGAGTTTGTACTAAGGCCGTCTAACCCTGGTTGTAAACCGCTATTTACATTCCATAGGTAATTGTCACCTTCATTAAAGCCTGTCTCATGTTTAGAATGCAGACCTAGAATTGGCACACTAGAAATGATGATGTTACTTTTTAAAAATGAGCGTAAGGCAGGAGTTAGAAGGTTTTGGAATTCACTACTACAAAAACTGCGTGATTGCAGCAAGTTTGCACAAAGTTGTACTAAAAGGAGTCTGGCTCCGTGGCCAAAAAGGCATGACTACTTGCCACTTAACACAGCCACCAGCTCAGAAAGGGGGTTTAATCAGAGAAAGCCAGAGTGCAAAGGGCCTGAAGCTAGCTAGCCCCATGGTAGTGACCTTCCAAACCTATCAGAGAGACAGTGACTTAGCTCAGCCAGTTCAGTCTTAGGGATAAGTGTAGTTTTTTGTGGAGATGATTGTACAGTGTTCCTCTTTTCAAATACAGGGTCACCAACTTGCTTTCATCATGTATTTTGTCCATAGAGATAGTTTGGATTGATCAGAAGATACAAGTTTCTGGCACCTGATTTTTGCTGCAAATTCATAAATTCTGTTCTGCCTTACTTACTGATATTATGCACTAGGGTAGTGTGTTTTTGTACAATGCAGGATGTATTGTCTCCATAAGCTAACCAAATCAGGTGTCTGAGTCTGCAAGGCTGGACCAATCCCAGGGCACCAGAGGCTGACCTCATGGCAGCCACACTCTCGGAGGTCTTGGGAAGCAGACAGCGCCAGGCTGTTCTCCTGCACCTTGCATTCTAAGTGGCTAAAGCCTGAACAAATCGAAGTGGAACTGTTATTCCAACCAACCAGAATAATTATCTCCAAGGTCAGTGATTTCACCAATTATTTTTCTATTATCTCTGTAGAGCTTGGCCGGAAACTTACCACTCTTTAAATGAAATGTCATTTTGGTCAGGTACAAGTTAACATGTGGTTTGGACTGCAGAGAAATCAAAGAATGCTGGATCCCTGGAAATTGAAACACAATGGCCAATTCTAGTGATAACAATGCTTCCAGTGTGCTGAGCCTGGAAGCCAGGCCCAGGGAAAGGGAAAGAATAGCACAGCAGGTCTTGGAAACACACACTCAGTGGGATCTTCCCAGCAGATTGACAGCCTGGAAAATTTCAATGCAGCCAGACTCCCCAGATGTCACTAACTCCTAAAGAAGTATTTCACACCAAACGAATTCACACTGCTCTGAACACGATAAGCACAAGATAATGTTGCTACTCTCCATTTTTCAAGAGCTTGGTTTTCTAGAAATATTTGCCATGCTTTTTGGTTTCTTTAAGGAGCTCTCTAGTTGACTAGGACAACTGATAACAATATACATATTTCATTATTTATTGAGCTTTATCAGATTAATCCCTATCACCATCTTCTTAAAAGAAAAATGTTTATATTTATAGATTAAAAGGGAGCATAATGGAAAGATAAACTAAGCACCCATGACTATAGAATGCAGGGGCAAGAGGTAGAAAAAAGTCAGTATTGATTCAGGGAAGTAAAGAGAGATTGAGAGAGGCTTAGTCCTAGGGAAGTTTGAAGCACATAGAGTCAATTAATGAGCCTCCTACAAATGGCTGGCATGGATAATCACTCTAAGAACACATTGAAATACTTGAACTCTAGTAATTAACCTAATAACTTGCTTCCATTTTCGTGAAAATTCTTTGTTGGTGGGCCCCGTCCATATTGTTCAAGATATTCTCACACAGAACAATGTATCTGTATAATACCAAAGACTTTGTACATTCAAAGTCTGAGTAGCTCTCCTCTCCATGCAATGGTTCTAGCACTTTCTTCCGTTTCCACATGGATAATCAGGTGCATTACCCTATGGAGCAATGACTATTTCTCTTGGGCAGATATGAGAAGCAGAAAGGATCATGAATACTATCAACCGCTACAGAGAGAATACTATTATGCATTGGTATATGTACCAAGTCATGCATGAAACAGTACCTCTGTCATGAATACTCAGACAGTTGTCATATTTTATACAACCAAATTAAAAATGAAGGTCCTGAAAAGCAAAACAAAGAGTTGGTTCAGATAGTCTTGTAGGTTAGAGACAGATAAACCCAAATAACATTGGGTAAATACTGATGATGTGGGTGGTAGTGCTCTTGTTTGATTATTTTTTTTTACTATTTGTTTCTGTGATACTAAAAAACCAGTAATCTCAAACAAAGACTTTATCATGGACTTGATATCATGAAGAAAGAGTTATCATGTAGAGATACTTGGTGGGAAAGATAAGAAGAGCACAAACAAAATGTTTTTAATAAGCAAAGTTGTTGATGTGCTGCCTGTTTTTCACATGTGAATGAGATAAATTTCCCTCTTAGGACTGCTTTTGCACTAGCCCACTGGTTTTAGTGAGCTACTGCAAAAGCATTCATTTTTGCTGTTTGAGGAAGTTAACAATTTCCTCCTTTATCTCTTCCTTGACCCAACTTTCATTCAGAATAAGGTGTTTTAATTTGCATGCCATTGTGTGGGGATGAAAGTTTTCTTTGAAGTTGAGTTCCACTTTTATTGCCTTGTGGTCTAAGATGACATAAGATATAATTTCAATTCTTTTAATTTTGTTGAGGTTTGATTTGTTTCCTAGGGTATGATCTATTTTGGAGTGTGTTCCATGTGCTGTTGAGAAGAAATTATATTCCTTAGCTTAGGGATGGTATGTTCTGTATATGTCTAATAAGCCCATTTGTTCTAGGGTCATGATTAAGTCCCTTGTATCTTTGTTTATTTTCTGTTTAGAAGATCTGTCCAGTTCTACCAGAGGGGAGTTAAAGTCTCCCTGGTTCATAAATCTGGGAGCATTTAACTTGGGTGAATAAATATTTAGAATTGAATTGTCCTCTTTTGTATTGTTTCCTTGACCAGCATGAAGTGACCATCTTTGTCTTTATTAAAATAGCTTCTTTTAAATCCACTTGTAAATAAGATTGTGACCCCTCCTTTCTTCTTGTTTCCACTTTTTGGAAATACTGTTTTCCATCCCTTTACCCTGTGTCTTTCAAAGTTAGGTGTGTTTCTTGGCAAAAGTATATGGATATCTTGGAACTTTTTATCCAGTTAATCAACCTGTGCCTCTTCAGGGGAGATTTCAAGCCGTTAACATTTACTGAGAGAATTAATTAGTGTGGTGGAGTTCTATTCGTCCTAATTTCTGAAAGTCCCTTGCTCAGTTTTATCTTTTGCCCACTGTGGAAGCTAGATTTTGTCCTTAAGTTTCTGGGGGTTTACTTTGAAGGTGGGCCATTGTGATGGTCACTGTGGAGAATAGGTCTAAGCATTTCCTGTACAGCTCTTCTAGTTGTGGTGGATTTCCACAATGTATGCATATCAGTAAAAGATGATTTCTCCATCAGTTTTGAAGCTTAGTTTAACTGGATACAGAATTCTGGGATGAAAATTGTTTTGTTTAAGTAGGTTAAAGGTAGATGGCTATTCTCTTCTGGCTTAGAAAGTTTCAGCTGAAAAGTCTGTCATCATCCTGATAGATCTGCCCCTGTAGGTCAGTTGGCACTTATTCCTGGATGCTTGCCAAATTTTCTCTTTATTTGGACTTTGAACAGGTTGATTACAATGTGTCTTGGAGATTCTCTGTTTGTGTTGAGATAACCTGGGTTTTGATATCCCTCTAAAAGGAGTGTTTCAAAAATCCTCACTTGGGAAATTTTCATATATGATATCTCTAGTAGGGCTTCCATTCCTTTGAGGAAGGTGTTCTTCCCCTTCAGAGATCCCTATGATTCATATGTTTGAATGTTTCACAAAGACTCATAATTCTCTGACTGAATGTTCTGCTTTT
Source organism: Arctocebus calabarensis (assembly GCA_963573935.1). Taxonomy (NCBI): domain Eukaryota; kingdom Metazoa; phylum Chordata; class Mammalia; order Primates; family Lorisidae; genus Arctocebus; species Arctocebus calabarensis. Next base: position 4,627 of record CAUYON010124470.1, read on the forward strand.
TCTATCTTCTTTTCTGCCTCTTTAACTAACTCTGTTAGTGCAAGAGCTTTATTTTCTAGCTCTGAGATTCTTTCTTCATGGTCTAATCTGTTATTGATACTTTCTACTGCATTTTTAAGCCCCCTGATTGTCTCCTTCAATTCCTTAAGCTTCACAATATCCTTTCTATATTCTTCATATCTTTCATCCATTTTTTGGTTCTGTTTTTCCCTTTTCCCATTAATTCCCTTTATTACTTTTGCCATCCATATTTAAATTCCCTTTCTGCAATTTCCATTAATTCTTTATAGGTGGAATCCTCTGCAGTCACTATCTAATATTACCTTTGGTGGGGGAAGTGTTCTGCTGTGTTTAGTCATGTTATTAGAATTTTTCTGTTAGTTCCTATGTTTTACTTTTCACTACCTCCTTTGCTTTAAATTACCTTGTCATAGAACTTAGGCATTGAAGTGGCCTTTTTGTATAAGACCAAAAGGAAGAGAAGGGTAAGGAGGAAGAAGAGATAAAGAAGAGAAATGGAAAAGAAAAAAAAAACAAGGGGGTGGAAAAATAGAGAGTGACAGAAAAATGGTGTTGTTCAGCAGGGTGCTATGGCCACTCTCACAACTCAAGGACTTTGAGGGGCCAATTGGATAGGTCCCTTGAATTCAGGAGTTCCTTACCTGCTTGGGCAAAAGCAAGATCCCACCTCTAACAAATATGGAAAGAGAAAAAAAAATTAAAAATTCAATAGTATATCACAGTGAGGACCTGCCAATATTGTCTTTCCAAAAGCCAAATCTAGATGGACACCCTAGACCACCAGCTTGTGACCTCCTTGAGCCAGACCAATGCCATGACTTCTCCAGCCAGACCCATGCCATGACCCCCTAGCACTCAGAGAAAAGAAAATTAAAGATACAATTACATAAGATAAACAGAAAAGGAGATATCTTAGGTGTTGTCTGAAAAATTAATGTGGGAAAGAGGAGAAAGTAGAAAAATCTCTACCAAAAGAAAGAAAAAGAAGAGAGATAAAAAAGAAAGAGAATAAAAGGGGATGAAAAATGACAATAAAACAGAGTAGCCATTGCTATGGAAGAAAGTAAAAATGAAAAAAATAAAACTACAACCAATAACTAAAAGAGAAAAAAGAAATATATGTGTGTGTATAAATACACATATATTTATATATTTAATAAATTATATATTATATATAATATATATATGTCAGGCAGTGCCTGTGGCTCAAAGCAGTAGGGCACTGGCCCCATATGCCAGAGATGATGGGTTAAAATCCAGCCCTGGCCAAAAACTGCAAAAAAAAAATTAAAAAAATATACATACATCAGATGTTTCTAGATGTCAGAGATGTTTCTAGTCAGACATCTTGCTTTGCCTCCCCTCCAATTTTTTAAGATGCTTTGGAATTGCTTTGGAATGCTTTTGGACTGTGACCAATACCCATCTTGAAGCTACGGAGGGGTTTCCAACCTCCAATCAACTAATTAGAATACAAAAAGATTTCACTTCAGAGAGTCTAAGAAATTTAAGAGTTCTATGCCAGGAAATGGCTTCAAAAACATATATATCTGTTATACATATGTTTCTGTTACAATATGATAGGAGTCCTTGGCCAATCTAAGTAGGGCAGATATGGCAGACTGTTGCCAGTTTTACCTCATCTTTCAATTTTTTTAGAGAAGCCAGATATTTGAATATTAATATGAAATTTTCCATTTATTAAAAATTTTGTTCAAGTTAAGCAAAATATATCCACTAGCCAGATTCTGCCCATAGGCCACCTATTTGCAACTGGCATGTGCTAATATGTACTTGGGAGTCAACAAATTAAAATATTTTAGACTTTTCATTCCCCTTAGGGATCTGAATGTATGGAACTATTCTCAGAGCTTTTTATAAGGTCTTATGTAACTATAATCATAAAACTGAACTATGCCATCCATATGCTATCATAACCATCAAATTTCCATCCATTCCATTCAAAACTTCATCTGACTCTGTGTAGAGGGCTCACTCCTTCCCTGTGTGGGCTTATTTAGCATTTGATGGACTTATTTTGGTAACAAGCTGTGAGACCTAGCTGTTAACACCACAGGATGAGGCAGACACTAAATTTGTATATGACATGATTATTGTGGACAGCAGTTTATATTTTCAATCAACACTCATTCTGAGAGTAGAATATATAAGATGAGTAATACACAAATATGAGTTTCTTAAGCTACCAATTAAATACTTCATTCCATAAATGTTTAATGACTGCATATCACATGGCAGGCTCCATGCCAGGGATTAAACACATAATGTTAAAAAAGACAAACAAACTAAATCCCAAACCTCAAAGGCTTCTCCCCAAGAGCAACAGTTGTGAGGGTTCAATCCTTAGTTCAGAAGCATTACCATCAGCCCCTAAGAAATTGTTAGAAATGCAAATTCTCAGGCCCCACCCCAGAACCTCAGATCTACTGCATCTGAAGCTCTGACAGTGGGTCCCAGAAATCCGTGTTTCTATGAGCTGTCCAGGTGACCATGAGGCAAACTCATGTCTGAGAGCTCCGTTCTAGAAAGATGGGGGGACAGAGTTAAGTAAAATAAAAAGAAAGTTTATTTACTTCTCATGTCTGTTATAACAAGTCTGTTATAACAAGTTACTACAAACTGTGTGGTTTAAAGCAATACAAATGTATTCTCTTAATGTACCAAGTATAGAAGTCAGAAATTAAGGTTTTAATTTGACCATGCTCCCTCAAAAGACTCTAGGGAAGAATTGTTCTTTGCCTATTCCAGCTCCTGCTGATTCCTGGCATTCTTGGGTTATGGCAACGCAACTCTGCCTCCATCTCACATGATGTTTTTCCTTAAGTGTCCTTCTGTATCCTCTCCACTTTTGTGAGGTCACCAGTCACTGGATTTGGAGCCTACCCTAAAGCCAGAATAATTCCATCTTAAGACTTTCAACTAATTACCTGTATTTCCAAATAAGGTCATATTCTCAGGTTCCAGGACATGAATGGGAGGCCACCATTCAACCCACTACACAAAGTAAATTTAAAAAGTATCCACTTGCTGAAAATCATGAAGGAAACAAGAAGTTGACACGAAGAATAAAAATAAGAGACTTATTTACACATAGTGGCCAGAATAGTGTCTCTTCACAGGTGACATCTGAACTTAGGAAATGATGAATGAGATGAAGTCAGTCCCTGAAGGACAGGAGGAGGAACAAGTGGATGAATGGGGGAAAATGTTTCAGGAAGAAGCATCATGAAGAGGTCATCCAAGGAACCGAAAAAAAGACACTTGTCTTTTTTGCTAGTTGGAGACCAGCAAATGGGAATGGAATGGAAGAAGATGAGATTAAATCAGCTGAGCTACAGTAGCTGTGAGGCATGCCGATGGCAAGATATGAAATGTTGCCCAGGCACAGTGGCTCATGTCTATAATCCTAGCCCTCTGGGAGCCTGAGGCAGGTGGATCACTTGAGCTCAGGAGTTTGAGACCAGCCTGAGAAAGAGCAAGACCCCCTGTCTCTACTAATACAGACATCCAAGAGTCAAGAGTTTGAGGTTGCTGTGAACTATGATGCCATAGCACTCTACCCAGGGCAACTCTGTCTCAAAAAAATAATAATAATAATTCTAAACTGTTCCTTCCATCTAAAAAATGGAAGGCAAAATGATGTAATTGCTTTAGAATACTCCCTGACCTTTGCATCCCATTCTACTTCTCTCTGAATGCTTCATTGAATATGGGTGAGATGGAGAATAGATAACTTGCCTTTTAGTTTATTAGTCACCAAAATAGGAAGAACAATTTACAGACCTGGGGAAGAGGATGTAAATGACACTTAGGGTGATTCTCAACATTACCTCAGCTGAGAACAGGTAGCTGCAGCAATAAAAGAATAGGCTCAAATCTCAAAAGATTTCTTAATAACATCCTTGATGAAATCTTTTATAGTGACAATTGGGTGACCACCCTGGGTGTCTCCTTTCAGAACAGGTACCATCTATCGGTGTGGGAAACCCCTATAGTGGCTGACGGACACAGAAAACAGCAACATTATTGTGGCTTTTGGAATTCTCTTGGCATGTCAAATCTTTATTATAAAGTAGCTGGGATCACCATTTAGATTTTCTACACAAGATATTCCAGTCATTGCTCACACTTCTGCTTTCAATTCATTTCTGAAGATTTGGAATAATGAATGAGCTTCGTTTTCATTTATATGCTTTTTTCTCCTGCCTCCCTCTTTTATTTGTCCAATAGATAGTAATTTTTTAATTTTAAGAAATCATACCCTCTAAGTGGAACCTATGTTAACCAACCCTGAATTTTCTAATGAGGTGTAACCATTATTTAATATGTTTTCATTCTAGACAACTTTGCAATCATCCCAAATAAATCAATTTGGATACAGAAATAGAGACAGCCTGCAAATCTCTTATATATTTATTTTTTAAAATATTTATTAAAAACTTACTATATATATGTGGGATTGTTATAGGGTGTACAGTTTATGGTTCTACCCTTCAGGTTACCATGCTATCATGGAAAAGGTGGGCTGACAGAGCTCCAGGGATAAAAATTACTGACTTTGCATTGAGGTAAGCCAATATTATTACTTTTGACAGGCTGAGATTTCTGTTTTCTCCTTTAAACTCTGTTTCACCCAAGCCTGCAGAGGACTCAATATTAGAAGCAATAATGTCTTCTTTTTAGGATAGTAAGAAGTGACTGGTAATAGAAATAGTCCAATTAGAGAACCAAATCACTCTAGGGCCATTTTATGATTTAATGTAGGAGCCACCAGGCCTGCAAACTTTAATCATCAAGAAAAAATTATTGCTTTGCTGCACACTTTACAATAATAATCATGAGTCATTAAAACAAGGTTAAATTATGTTCATTATGTTCTAGTCAATAAAGGAAATACAGCCACATGCCATATTTTAGAAATGTTTACATCAAATTAGTTATTTCTAAATACTATCTAGATAGATGAATGCTTTGAAATTTCATTCATGAACTATGTCATTTTCTCATAATGTTGGAAAAATAAAATGCTGCCGTATTAAATATATATATATATATATGTAATATATCACTTGATGTTTAAATTATTAGTGGTCTCCAAGGGATTTTTTCTCATTTCTCACCATACTCCCACAAGGCAGACATTGTTCCCATTGTGTCAACAAAACACAGGCGTAGCTGTTTAATCTCAGTCATGTAAACAACTGAATCCTTTAAACTCCCATAAATGTTCTTCTATTTACACATCTATTGATTCAATCAACTCATTTTTCAGCACTAATATCACCTATGGTTTCATTAACTAAAATGTCAGAAAGTTTCAGCATGAATATAAATCTATAATTATAACATGATCCAAAACTTTTACGGAGTTGGTTTTTAAGGTAGTAATTGTGTCCTCAGGGATTTCAAATCGCTTCATAATGAAATATTACCTGCCATTGAACTATGCGTGGGAATACATAGAGTATTTTATTTATTAAAATAAGTGAATTCTGTTCTTGATCCACAAGCACCATAAATCCATGAAATGGGAAGAATTCCAGTTTTTTTATATATTCCTCAGATAATCAGTTACTTCAATCAACCTTATAATGTTTTATTAATTAGTCAGTTCACTAGGTGAAAAAAAACATCAAAATTAAAAAAATTAAATCCGCTAAAGTTAATACATCCTATAGACAAATAAGCAGATTGTCCATGTCCCCCCTCCCCCGATGGGTTGTTTTGATATTGTGTAGCGTTAGTGTCTGTGCTCTTTGTGAAATATCCCACTTAACAACCTAAAAAGAAGAATGATACTTTCACAATTTAATAGAGAATTGTGAGATAAAAAGGGTGAGTGAGACAATTATGCTCGAACACATCCTTAGCAACCCAAGTTTTCTCTAACAGAAATTAGCATGTGCCAGAAGCTGGTTTTCCATTATTCCTGTTGTTCACTCAATCACTTTTTGCGTTGTCAAGGTACTTACTGTTTTTCTCTTCTGTTTTCTGATTCTGCCCACCCCCCAAAAAAAAGCACAGGTGGCGATCTAAATTCCAGAGTTTTTCCTGGCTTCACTAATAATCCTTTTGGATGAATAAACAAACTGACTTGGATGAGGAAAATGAAAAATAAAACTATTAAGATGGTAAAATAAAAAGAGGTAGTACAATTAAGATTTGAAATAATTATAGCCACTTAGGGGAAAAAAAAAAAAAAAAAAGAGCATCTTAAAATCCAACACCTAACAGGAAGAGGAGGGGAAAGAACAGTACATGGCTATTGGACTTCGGACTTTTTTGTAAACTTGCTGAGTGAAAATAATGAAACAGCATAGTTTAACACTAAGCAGACAAAAATCAGACTCCCATCAGAAAGAATTATCCAAATTCTGAACCGACAACCCAAGGACACAGCAAATCTGATTGTGTGTCTAAATGCAGCCTTGACTTTGAGAAGTCAGTTAATTTGCTGGTGACTTTGAAAACTTTAAATCATCTGCAAACCAATAAACATCAGTTTCTGTTAAGTGAAAAAGGCTAAAAACAGCACAGAAGGACATTTTATTTTCCAAGTTCAGACAGAATGCATCACTAATTGTGTTGGTTTTTTCTTAAAATTTGCTATACTTTCTTAAAGAATACAAACGCAAACAATTTTAAGGATACGTTCAGCAACCAAGCCTTCTTTCTCTCATATTTTTGCAATATTAGGAAGCCAAGGAATTTTCTTGGCATACCTATGTGGTCCTAGAAGGGAAAACAAGGGAAATAGCCCAGAGCTGTGGTGGGCTATTTTTTAATATTTTAACTATTGTATGCTAAATAGTTCTCAAATAATTTTCCATGTAATAAATCATACAAGATGAAGATCATAGTCACCTACTTTGTAATAAACTGAGAGTTTGAAAGTACATTGGCTTTGTATGTTCACTGGGAAATACAGGACTTACTACCCATCTTGAAGTATGCTGGAGGGAAACCAGAGAAAAATACAAGCAACAACTCTTTCATACATAGGTTGAGGACTATTTCTTAACAGTCCTAAGATAAAATCTAATTTTCAGGCTCGGTACTTGCTTGAGGTACCACGCTGATAGAGATGAAAGTCAGACATGGACGTGCTTTGATTATACTCCACAAAAGCAGTTTCTAGGTGTTACAACCAGAATCAGAAAGGAAAAGACTTTAGGATGAGAAATTTTTACTTTGCCCGTAGTTCGATTCTGCCAGAGGTTGATACTTCTGTTCCCAATACCAGGTAAGAAATTGATTTGTTCAGAGCCATAGAATCACAATGAAGCATTAATCCCCCTGAGAAGTTGCTATATTGCATGCTGCACCCAAAGGACACTTTTATTTTTAAGATATCAACTCATTCATCCAATTTTCCAGGCACTGGGCAATAAGCTTTCTATGAAGTGTTTTAATTAATCTTTAATACTGCGTTTTGGGGGGGGGAGTCTATCATGAGCCTCTGTTTTACACATCATGAAGCAGCCAGTGTATCTAAATCTAGAACACACCACAACTCTGGGCTATTTCCAAAAAGTTAACACAAAAATCCTTCTCCTAGTTCTGGGAACATGTGTAAGCACTTAAAGCAGAGTATGGAATCCTTTCCACTGTATTTAAAAGGAAAAATGTTTTTCATGTTTTCTAAACTCCAATTCTCACACACACGCATAAAACACCGGAAGGGAGATACATGATAAAAGCAAAGGCATTCTTGTCTTCCGTTACACATTAGCATCGTATAAGGTTCTCTAGCCTTTTTATGTCATAACTAAAAACAAAACATAGAAGAGAGTAGTGGAAGATTAATTAGCTACTACAGTGTCATCACTTTGGCCATCTTGAATTTGGATGAGACTCATTCAGCTCTCTGGGTATGAGCTCGCTCACTCACTGTTCCGTGAATAACCTCCCAGGATTCCACTTGTTTGAAGGAGGTCAGCCTCTCCAAAAGGGAGACCAGGCTTCGGTCCATAATTTATGAATTTTCACAGATCTCAGGGAACATGGAGACTAAGAAGGGCAGTGGACATTTGCATCAATGGCAGAATGCTAGTCACAATGTGGTAAGTACCATAAGAGAGTAAAGTGAAAATATAAGAGTTGAAAGAAAGGAGAGTGCAAAGTCATGTGTTAGCAGAGAATTCATCATAGAGGAGAGAGAGAGGCTTCAGCTTTCAGTCAAAGTAGAACCTGGAAAAATCAGATACCTAAAAAGACCGAACTTTACTGTTGGGGACCAGTGGCTGGGGAGGAGGAAAAAGTGCATGGTAGGAAAAAGTTAACAGTCACAATCAAACACAGAAAGACAGCGATGTATGGAGCAACTCCCATGAGGAATGTGGATGAATGAGAATGACTAACATTTACAGAACAGAGATATTCACCAGAAATTATACTAAGTCATTTCCATGGAGTATCTTATGTAGTCTGTACTATAAAGTATGTACAAACAGGACAGGGCAAGAACTATCATTATAGCCACTTTACAAAGAGGACCTCAGACTTCTAAAATGAACTGCCCAAGATGCCTAAAAAAGTAACAGAGCTGAGGCAGCTGGGCCCCTGGTCCTCTTTGTTTTTCTGCTTTCCATTGAGGTAACAGTATGACAGACAAGGTTGTGAAGGTTCTTATAGTCTGCAATTGGGAACCCCTGAACATTATCCTAAGACAGAAGCACAGAAATGCTTGAAAGTGCTCAGCAGAAGATAGAAAGATCAGAGGTGAGCTTTGAAAAGACTAAAGCTGCCTAGAACATTGTTTTAAAAAAGTTGAATTAGGATGGCGCCTGTGGCTCAAAAGAGTAGGGCGCTGGTCCCATATGCCGGAGGTGGCGGGTTCAAACCCAGGCCCGGCCAAAAAAAAAAAAAAAATTGAATTAATTAGTCTGTTTATTTGTATATAGGTCATCTCAAGGATAGAGGGGGAAATGCTTAGTTATTTATGAGTTAGTATCTTCAAACTGCTCAGTTCACTCCCCACTACCTCTACACTAATTGAGTCCCTGAGATGAGTCAGATGAACTTTTCCTAATCGGCTGACTATCTTAAACCTAGGTTCAAACATTTGGGTCTGAAATTTGAACTCAATGAATGAGACAGGAAACAAGGTACTGGGGCTTATATTTTCCACAAAGAAGTAAAGATGGATGTTTTGGGTAGTCAAAGTTCTCATAATCTTTAGTCTCTTTGTTATAAGAAATTACGGGCCTTGGACAAGGCTGACACTTTATGAGGAAAAACAAACACTGCTTTGAAGAAAGACCTTGACTTGATGAAAAGAAGAACAACCGGAAAGGTAAATCCTCATGGCGGACTCCTCCAATAGCCTGTTCTTACCCGCTCAGAAATACTGAGATTGCATTGGATGTGAGGCACTAACTCATCAGTGCAAGGGCTCTACACTTCTGAACCCCAAGTTCTAAAATGGCCATGAGTAAAGTTGACATGTCACCATCTCACCATACTGAAAAGGACTTCTAAGGCCTTGCATACAGCTGAACAGTTCATATAAAGAGTATTCATTGAGCACCTGGTGTGTGCACTGCTTGGCTGACTAGGAAAAGAACAGTGAACACCATTGACAAGCACCATGCCCTCAAGAGGCATACATTCTAGTGTAGGAGAAAGGTCCTTATAATCATCCATGGATAGATAATGAAACAGCTGTGGAAGAAGGAAATTCATATCATGTCATAAAGTAACAGAGAAGACAGCTACTCAATAGAACGGGCCAAGGAAGGTCTGTCTGCCGAGGTGATGTGTGAGCAGACACCAGAGTGAACAGAAGCCTCCAGTGTGCAAAGGGCCAGGCACAAGCATCTAAAGGAGAAGGGGAGGCATGTGCAGAAGTCTTGAGGCAGGAGTGTGTTTGCCATGTTCAAGGAAAACAAAGAATGGGAGCCTGTACCTTAGCAAGGAGTGGAGTGTGTACAACAGAAAATAGAGGTGGAGAGATTCCCATAAAAAAATCTGGGGCTATATTTATGAGTTTGGCTTTTTTTTAGATATAAGAAACCACTGGAGGGTTCTAAACAGTGGTGTGGCTAATGGTATAATGTTATCACAATAGAACTCTGAATGCTGAGTGCAGAAGGCATTGCAGAGAAGCAACCATGGAGACAAAGAGGGCGGAAAAGAGGCTACTGCAGAAGTACAGGTGAAAAATCTTGGTGACTTGGACCAAAGGTGGCAGAGAAGAGGAAGAAGAATGAGCAGATTCGAGATACATTTTGGAGATAGAGCCAACAAGTTCTCCAGGATTCCTGGAAAACAGGTAGGAATTGAGGAAGACAAATAATTAAAAACAATTCCTAGGTTTCAGTCTTAAGCCTAAGAAATGACTGGATGAGATTGTCATTTGCTGAGACTGGGGAAACAGGAGGAAGAGAAGGGTGGAGGGAAATTCAGAGGTTCAGTTTGATGACTACTGGTAATAAGACGGGGTTGTGAAATAGTCGGTAGCCAAGAATCTAGGATGCAGTTGAGGGCTAGAGATATAGATTTGGGACTCATGAGCATTTGGATGCATTTAAGATCACAGAATATGATCACCTAAAGAGAGTAAGCATAAAGAACTTAGGCCCACGACCAATACCTGGGAGTTCAGCATTTGCAGGTTTGAAGATGGTGAACTGCCAGCAAGAGCCAAGGAATTAGAAGGGAAATCAAGAATGTATTAAAACATGGAAGCCAAGAAAAGAATATGTTTCAAGAAGGAGGACAAGATCAACAGTACAATGCACCTGATACGTTGCAGAAGGTGGAGACAGTTCTGAATTCGAAAGTTACCGGTTTCCTTTGTTTTGATATAGTTTCTAAAGACTACATGCAAGGTTTTACCAGAATCTAGTAAAAATTTAGTCAGTTTACATACTGTTTGGAATTCTAGAAATGAATGCTTTATCAATTAGCATTTCCATTTATAATCTTTGCATCAGTTATCGATCCTATTGTAAGCCTTCATTGTTCACTGTGTGCAATTGATTCTAAAGGTGCCAGCTACATTGTAGGCCAGCCTAAAGACCTTCCAGCACTGTGCCTTCACTGGATGCATTTCTACTCAACTGTAAGCTCTTTTAGGGTGAATATACCCGATATGTTCACAGATACAGTCCTAAATCCAGCAGTTCTTTAGCATAAAGTAGATTTTCAAAAGCTTTGCTTGGTGAACTGATTTAATCATCAATCAATCAATGTTATAAGTCACTGCAGCACCATATTAGGGCAGGTAAAGGAGAATTAGCACTCCCTTTGACATGTGGAAAGAGCAGCCAACAGCTAAGTGAGTCGCATAGGTAGGTATGAAACATCTCTAGTAAATCACAGTCTAGCTCCAAGGGCCCTTCACTATTCAAATATTTACTGTATATTATTAATAAATCCCCATAAGCACATGATCCATTACTGCACAGATTCATAATTGATCTTAGCCAAAAATCTGAGAGGCTATTACTGCACAGATTCTTTCCCTCTCCAATTTATTATTGGAGAAGAAAATAGCTATTACTATTACTGAATTACTATTCCTGAAGTAATAGCTGTTACTCCAAGATTCTTTCCACTATATAAAGAGAAACCTACAATTTCCTTTTGGAGAAGGAAAGTCTTATGAAATATAATCCACCTAAAAAGAATTAGTTTGATTCTCTGCAAAATTCCATAAAAATATGACATCACAGTCTGTTGACTCCCCCAGAAATAATCTGTCAAAGGTTTCCATTGACATTGGTATATTATTAGTACAAATCAGTTTTAGTAATAGGGTAGTTGGCAAATATATAAAATCATACTCAGGTGAGACACGTCAGTTGTCATAGAAGAATATAAGAGGTACTTCCTTCCCTTAAAGAGTTCTAAAATCTAACACAAAAAGTTAACTATCAAACAATGAAACAAGAAAATAAAATGTTACAAGGTCCTACATAAATTAACAGCCACTGACATGGTTCAGGTATGAGGTGGATACAAATCTTTCTGGGGATCTTTGGTAAACACATAAAGTAAAAGATAAACACAGTAATATAAAATGTGTGTGTGTGTGCATGTGTGTGTTATTCTTCCTTAAAGTAAAAATTTTCAGTCCTAGAGCATCATATAAGAGAAACTCACCTTGACACCTGTTGCTCATTGTATGACAACCATTAGGAACTGTAATATTGAGAAGCAGATATCTGGAAAGTAGCTTGTGCATGAGACAGTGCTTCTAAGCAAACAAGGCATTGTCTACCCTTATAATTACCTTTTATTATAGTAACACCTCCTTTGATAAGCAGAATGGCATTGTAGAATGAGCACTAGATCTCCTGATTTTCCATTTCAAGATCTCCATTAGACCTTCAAGCAAAAGACTTGAGGGTTCCCAACTCTGCTATGAACTTGATGTGTGTCTTTTCTGTGGTCATTATTCTAAAGAGGAAGCAAGTATATTCTCTCTCCAGCTCTACAGTTATTCACTGTGTGATTGTGGGGAAAGTATTTCAGCATTTTCAGATTCTACTTCCTCAACTATAAATCTGGAAAAAGAATAGTACCTCTGGAAATTTAAATGCATATTACTCAGTGAAAGAAGCCAATCTAAGAAGACTGCAGACAGCATGATCCCAACTTTTTGACTTTCTGGAAGAAGCAAAACTAAGGAGACATTAAAAAAATCTGGTTTTCAGGGGTAAGCAGAGAGGGATAGTGACTAGGCGGAGCAAAGAGGATTTTTAGAGCAGTGCAAATACTTGATATTTATAATTTGTCTAAACACTGAGAGTGAACCCTAATATAAACCATAGACCATGGGTGATAATGATGCCTCTATGGAGACTCATTAATGGAACAAATGCACCACTCTCATGGAGTACATTGAGAACGGATGCTATTCATGTGTGGACACAGGGTTTACAGGTAATCTCCACACCTTCTTCTCAATTTCACTGTGAACCGAAAATTCCTCTTTATAAAAAATAAAGTCTATTTAAAACAAAAACTAGAACCTCTGCAATAAAGTAGTAAGAATTAAGTGAGATCAACATGTAAAAACTTAGCACAGAGCCTACCAAATAGTCAATATTCAATAAATGCCAGCTAGTTCCATGACCTTGTTTCTCGGCCTACAGCAGATCAAAAGCTGTTGATGAGAATAAAAGGTTACAGGTGCTAGAATAAGTCATAGTGGTGGTGGCAACATGTTATAGAATATAGAAGAATGACAAACATCAGAATTCAAAGTGTTTTTTTCTGAGGCTTTTCAATGGGGAAGGCCCATAATACTCTCTACCTTAAAAGACCGGGAAGTATTATTAGTACATCACAGCGTCACAACAAATTGCTTTGTGATGTAAGAAGAGCAGTGGCCTAAGAAAGGGTGGATTGAAATCCTTGCTCTCCTTTGGCCCCAGGCTAATGTTGGGACTTTGACTAAGTCACTTTATTTTCTAAACTGGGTTTCTGCCTTCACCTATAACAGACTCAGCTCAGCTATAAGAGGCTTCATCCCAACCTTTCTGCCTTGGCCCAACCCCCTGTAAATAACTGAGTAGACCCTATAGGTACCCAAAGTACAACAAATATAACTCCATTTGTCACAGCTGTGATGAACACTCTCTTCAACTCTAAAAATGGTGACATCACCAGGCAGTTGTGAGATCTGAATGAAGTAATAGCATACAAAGCATTTAGCACATACAGCTCCCAGCTCCACCAACGTAACTGTGAAGATGAACACTCACACTCCCAAGGGTCAGCAGAGAGCCATGCTTGCTGCCATTCTGATCTTGGGACTGTGTCTCTGTGCTGAGAACAGTGTTTCTATCTCATTCCTTGGCACTGGTTTTTCCATGTCTTATAAATGGGCTATTTCCTAACACAGTATCTCATACATGTCTTTTGTAAGAAGAAATGAACACATGTATGCATACCCTGTTCTGGTCCCCATTTATTTGTGTTCTTTATGGTAACCTTCTCCAGGTACTGGATCCTGCCATGTGCCTGTTACTCCTTTGTCTGAAGCGTACAACCTAGTCCCAGAACTGAGTATGGTGGCTGAGTCCTTCACCCAAATACTGCTGCCTTCCTGCTTCAACATACAAGTAGATCCTGCCAAAGCTTCTCATTCCTTAGACTTCATTCATGTACTAGACATCCTATGACACTATTCCTTCTGGAAACTTCTATTACTAATTGTTTCCCTGTATCAATGATTGCAGTATGATTTGGGTGTGTGCCTATCTGTGGCACTCAATTTCCCCTATCACCATCTGTAAGAGGCTCAGCTTAGTTACCACATGATGGATCTCAGCAGACAGGACTAGAACCTTTCTGGCTTGGCTTACCCTGATGCAAATATTAAATAGACCTTCCAGATATTGAAAGTACAATACACGATGCTCCATCTGTCACAACTGAGATGATCCCTGGAATTCAGCAGTTGACACATGTCTGCTAGGCAGGTGGATCAATCCTGTAGGAAGACAAGCTACAACTGAAAAGCCTTCTTGCGGGAGAGGTTCATTCGCAAGGAAAAGGGAGTCAAACTGGGTCAAGTGCAAAGCTTGAACTACAGAGAAGAGGAATGATCCTGGGAGTTCACAACTGTCTTCAGCCTAGTCCTCCCTCCATATAGTCCTGTATGAATTCTAATAAGAGAGTGGAAGGAAGGACCTCTAGGTAGAGAACAATGGAGGACCACATGAACACTATTGAGAGAGGAGCATTCTCTTCAATTCTTCTTCTTTTTTTTTTTTTTGTATCCATCTGAAAATGTCTTTATTTCACACCTACTCTTTATTTTTATTGTTGGGAATTCATTGTACAAAAGAACCAGGTTACATCAATTGCATTTATTAGGTAAAGTCCATCTATTATGTCCCATCCCCAAGAGGTGTGTCAAGCACCATGGCCCCTCAACTTCCCCACTCCTTCCCTCTCTTTGCTCCCATCTTTTCCCACCACCCCCCATCATGATACAATTATCCTCGTATCAGAATTGAGTACAATGGATTCTAATTTCTCCATTCTTGTGATGCTTTACTAAGAAGAATGTGTTTCAGTTCCATTCAGGTTAACACAAAAGATGTACAGTCTCCATCTTTTTTAGTGGCTAAATAGTATTCCATGGTGTGTATATATATATATATATATATATACACACACCACAGCTTGTTAATCCTTTCCAGTGTTGGTGGGCATTTAGGCTGTTTCCATAGTTTTGCAATTGTACATTGAGCTACAATAAACTGTCTAGTGCAAATGTCCTTATGATAAAAGGATTTTTGTTTTTCTTTTTTAAAATGAGAGGTCTAGTTTGAGTTCTTTGAGGATTCTCCACACTTCCTTCTAAAAAGGTAGTATTAGTTTACAGTTCCACCAGCAGTGTAAAAGTGTTCCCCTCTGTCCACATCCACTCCAGTATTTGCAGTTTTGAGATTTTGTGATGTGGGCTATTCCCACTGGAGTTAGGTAATATCTTAGGGTGGTTTTCATTTACATTTCTCTGATAATTAGGAACGATGAGCATTTTTTCATGTTTGTTGGCCATTCATCTGTCTTCTTTAGAGAAGGTTCTAGTCATCTCTCTTGCCCATTGGTATAAGGGATTGTTGGCTTCTTTCGTGTTGATTAATTTGAGTTCTCTGTAGATACTAGTTATCAAGTTTTTGTCCAATTCATAATATGAAAATATCTTCTCCCATTCTGATGACTGTCCATTTGCTTTGGTTGTTGTCTCCTTAGCAGTATAGAAGCTATTCAATTTACTTAAGTCCCATTTGTTAATTTCTTTTGTTATTGCAACTGCCACTGAAGTCTTCTTCAGAACATCTTACAGCCACCTAATCTTTGATAAACCAAACAGGAACAGACAGTGGGGGAAAGAATCTCTATTCAAAAATGGTGCTAAGAGAACTGGATAACCACATGTAAAAGACTAAAACCAGACCCACACATTTTTGCACTCACTAAAACTGATTGAGGACATATAAAAGATCTAACTATCAGGCATGAAACAATAAAAATCCTCAAAAAAACTGGAGAAAACACTTGAAGTCATTCTTTTGATTTCTATGTGGCCTTGTCATGTGAAGGACATCAGAGAACCTGGCATTCCTTAGGCATCTTCAGACAAAGCACACTGGTAGCACTACTGCCAGGAAGAAGATAGCAGTAGCTAAAAGAAGTCTTGGTGGCATGCTGTAGACACAGATGGACAGAAGTTGGAAGGAGTGGAGAATGATTTATTGATAGTATCTCACCTAAGGTTCCTGGAAATAGAGGTGAAACATTTGCATCAATCAACAGAAAAAAGAGAAATACGCCAGGAAAGGCAAAGACATAACGAATGTCACCTAGTTAGATGACTGCATTATTTGTGCACTCGAAGATGATAAACAACCCAATTAATTGGTCAGTTATAAAAACATGTATGGTGAGACCCAAGAGAAATATAAATTGCCCAGCCTCTTTGTTGAAGATAGCACAATAATTGTGTTTATTTATTCATCTATATTCATTTAAAAATAGTCCCTGAGGACCTAAACGAATATTAGATTGCTATGACAAGCAATGTGGAAATAGATAATCAAGTTATTTTTGGAACACATATTCAAATACAAGTTGAGCATCCCTAAACTGAAAATATGAAATCTGAGATACTCTAAAATCTAAATCTTTTGAGTGCTGACACAAGTGGAAAATTCCACACATATGATTTGACACAATTGGGTGGCGCCTGTGGCTCAAGGAGTAGGGCACCGACCCCATATTCGAGGGGTGGCAGGTTCAAGCCTGGCCCCAGACAAAACTGCAAAAAAGAATTTGATACAAACTTTGTTTCATGTACAAAATTATTTAAAATATTATATAATACAAATCATTGGTTGTCCCAGAAAGGGAAGAAAAATGCCCTAGAAGAATCAAAGTCCTACTAGAGGATATCATAAATTAAAATTTTCCAAGTTTCACCAAAGATCCCAACACACTCATTTCAGAGGGATATTGAACCCCAGGTCATCTCAGTACATAGAGGGCTTTTTCAAGATGCATCAACCTGTTCAAAGTCAAGATGAGAGAGAAAATTCTGCAAGCAGCTAGGAATAAGCATCGATTGACCTACAGGGGCAAATCCATCAGGGTTACAGTGGACATCTCAAATGAAACTTTTCAAGCGACATTCAAGAAGAGAATGGTCATCTACCTTAAACCTACTTAAACAAAACAATTTTTACCCCAGAAATCTATATCCTACTAAGTTAAGCTTTAAAATTGATGGAGTAATCAAATCTTTTACCAACATGCAAACATTGAGGAAGTGTGCCACAAGACCAGCTCTACAGGAAATACTTACTAATTTGAAGCCAGTAGATGATCTAATTCATATCAGAAAAGAGAAAAACTCAAATCAATTCAAGATAGGGGGTGGAGAAATGAGGGAGTGGGGAGAGAGGAGGTTGCAGGGGGATGGGGGTGTTCCCCCTTAATGGACACAATGTTAGGGTGGATGGCACACTTCTCGAGGGTGGTACACAATTATAAGAGGAACTTTACCTAACCAGTGCAAACAGTGTAACCTAATTCTTTGTACCATCAATGAACTTGAAGTAATAAAATAAATGAATAAAAATTAAAAAATAAAATAAAATATTGTTTAAAATTACCTTCAGGCTATGTGTATCAGCTGTATATGAAACATAAATGAATTCTATTTACATTAGGGTCTCATGCCCAAGATATCTCATTATGAATATGTAAAGGTTCTCAAATACAAAGAAATCCCTCAATGAAACATACTTCTACTCTGGATCACTTTAGATAAGAAATATGCAACTTACATAATAGAATTTCAGGTGCCATGATAGAGACATAATTAAAGAGATATGAGAGCTCACATTAATCTGCTAAGGAAAAAAAGCAATTCATAGAAGTTTCACTGAGAAAGTAAACTTTGGTTTGGATACTCCCAAGCAAAATGAAGGAGAAGGAAAATACAGTCAATAAAATCAAAAGCAAAAAACCAACAAACAAATTCAAAATCTGGTTCTCAGAAAAGAATCAATAAAACTGACAAACCATTAGCCAATTTGACCAAGAAAAAAGAGAGAAGATAAAAATTACTAACAACAGGGATAAAAAGGAGAACATACTATAGACTCTACCAATATTAAAAAGGAGGTGGTTGGATTCTAAAGTATGTACATAAGAAAAATATTAGGTGAAGTTAAGTTTATCCATATATGTTTCTTAAATAATTCATGAAATGCAAATGGATTTGTATGTGTAATTCTATAAGCTTTTTGACTTTAATGTTTGAGAACCACTAGACTAATACAAATGATGGAACCAAAGAAACTGTGCCTACATAGTTTATGAATGAAGAACATACTTCTTTTAAGATAAATTTTTGGAAAGGGATAAAAAAGTTTCTACTGTGTCTACTTATCTGCAGGATTAACTATTTTATTTTTGTATGAAAACTGTATGACCACCTCACACCTTAAAAATTCATAAGGCAAAAACTGATAGATTTGAAAAGAGAAATGGATAAATCCTCCATAATGATGGTTGAAGATTTCAACACTTCTCTCTTTGTAAACAATAGGACAAATAAAATAAAAGTAAGGGTAAGGAAGACTGGAACAGCAATACAAAACAACTTGACCTGGTATCTGTAAAACATTTCACCCAACAAGAACAGAATACTTTTTTTTGTTCAAGTGCTTTTGAAACATTCATCAAACTAAATCATATTCTAAGCCATAATACAAACCTTAGCAAAGTATTAAAATTAAAATTATACAAATTATGTTTTCTGACACAATAACATTAAACTAGAGCTCAAAGACTCAATAAAAGGTAGCTGGAAAATATCCAAATATTCTGAAATTTTAAAACACACTTTTGAAAGCCATGACCAAAAAATGTCACAAGAAAAACTAGAAAACATTTTGAATTAAATAAACAAGAAAACATATTAGATATTGTGGTGTACATGTAAGACAATGCCTAGAGGGAAATTAATAATATTAAACACGTAAATTTAAGAAAGAATTTCTAAGTTCTCAACTTATGAAACTAAAGAAAGTAGAGTAAATTAAACCTAAAATAAACAGATGGAAAGAAACAACAAAGTGAAGTAAAGAAATCAATAAAATCAAAAGCAAAAAACCAACAAACAAATTCAAAATCTGGTTCTCAGAAAAGAATCAATAAAACTGACAAACCACTAGCCAATTTGACCAAGAAAAAAAGAAAGAAGATAAAAATTACTAACAACAGGGATAAAAAGAGGAACATACTACAGACTCTACCAATATTAAAAAGACAATAAGGAATACCAAAAAGTAGATGTTTAACCACTCCTACTCATTCAAAATAAGTTTTTATGATCACTCAAAAATCTGTTCCTGATATTTTATAGAGGCTTTATTCATAAGTTTGAAAATCTATAAACAATCCAACTATTCTTCATCTGGTAAATAGATAAAAGTAGGACATCTATAAAATGAATAGTTTTAAGTTTTGATTAAATCCAATTTATAAACTGATGCAAAAATCCCCCAAGATCCATGAAGATTGTTTTTTTCTAGCAGTTTTACTTGATTGTTACGGTCTTCTTAAAACTTCCTTTCCCCAAAATTCCATTTCCTGATCCTACTTTTTCTCTAGCACCAGCATATGGCTGACAGTGAACTCCATGTTGGATAAGACAAAAATACAAACAGATGATAGATCTCGTGGTCTTTGATGTCAACTCTTTATTTGCCTATTATGATTCACTCACACTGATAGAAACTTCTGCTCCTTCAATATCAAATCCCATAGATTTCTCCAGAACATTGAAGGAGAATAGGTTATCTAGTTTTCTCCAGTGACATTCTTGGGATGAAAAAATATTAAATACCTAGTATTTAAATTTTATACCTTGTATAAAACTATATTAAATATTTAAAGTATTTAAATATTTAAAATATTAAATACCTAGTATTTTAAATTTTATACCTAGTATAAAATTATTTCAGGGAATGAGAGATCTTTAAAGAAAGCATTTAAATTGGTTTGAATAATTGAGATGTCTTTTCTATCTCAACTCTCCACATGGCAGAGCTCAATAAAGGTTGGAATGCTTATGATAGCTGTTCTATTTCAGGGATGGAAAATTCCTCTATAAAGAAATTAACATTAACCAAGTGTTCACCAACCTTTATCTCTCTTGCTGTCATTCATCAAGAAAGGAACCTAAAAATTATTTCCAATGACCATCTTCACCTTTAAGAATCTGTTTGTTTTCGACTAGTAAAAAGATTGTTTCATTTTATTTCATCATAGAGTCTGGTGTTAGATTACAGGATTTAAAGTAATAGAGATGTGGGTGAAGCACATTGGCTCACGCCTGTAATCCCAGCACTCTGGGAGGCTGAAGCAGGTGGATCACCTGAGCTCAGCGATCTGAGACCCAGGCTGAGCAAAGCAAGACCTCGTCTCTACTAGTTAAAAACAAAAAAGAATCAGTCATTGTGGCAGGCACCTGTAGTCCCAGCTACTTGGGAATGCTAAGGCAGAGGAAACCTCTGATCTTCACAGTCAAAATAAATCAGTGCTTCATTTGAGAGATTTTTTTTTAAGAAAATATACACATATGGATATTAAAAATAAAACTACTTTGTGTCTACTTAGTGCCAGGCATTCTAACAGGCACTTTGTACACCATAATTCATTTAATCCTCATCAGTTTCATCTTCACAGTGACTTTATATTTTAGAGATGAGAAACGTGGGCTAATTAAGATTAAATGACTTGTCCCAGGTCTTACTGCAGCAGAGTAAGTATAAAAGCCAGGATCAGGACCTTGGGATTCCAAAGTCAATTTTCCTTGTACCTTGCAGAACAATTTCTACAGTTAGTTTTTATATGTATCTTCCTCAGAAAACTGCAAGCTCTGGCTCAGAGCCTATAGCTCAGCAGCTAGGGCACCAGCCCCGTATACCAGGGCTGGTGGGTTCAAACCCAGCCCAGGCCTGCCAAATAACAATGGCAACTACAACCAAAAAAATAGCCGGGTGTTTTGGAGGGCGCCTATAGTCCCAGCTACTTGGGAGGCTGAGGCAAGAGAACTGCTTAAACCCAAGAGTTGGAGATTGCTGTGAGCTGTCAGACTTTGTCTCAAAAAAAAAAAAAAGAAGAAGAAGAAGAAGACTGCAAACTCTCAAGAGATCTGAGAATGTGAATAATCTATTTTGGTTCACACACACAACCTTGCAAACACACACACATACACAACTTCATTGAGTGACTTTTACAACAATCTGACTTAGTAAATGTTGAGGAGGAGAATAAATAAATCATTAAGATTCCAAGATGAATACTTGCTTAGATCTCACAACAGATACTAATTACAAAAGAGGTGTCTCTGACCCTCTCCCTAGGGAGTTACACAGAGGATGATGACAACAACAACAACAACGATAAAATAACATCATTTGGCTTTATTTACTAGACCAAAAGTAGTTCATCTATGTGGTAAACATCATTTTCATATATTTTCCCCATCCTCTAATAAAAAACTACTTTTCTCTGCAAGGATCAAAGGAAAACTTACCCATCACACCTCTGAAGGCTC
The DNA here is from genome assembly GCA_963573935.1 of Arctocebus calabarensis. Taxonomy (NCBI): domain Eukaryota; kingdom Metazoa; phylum Chordata; class Mammalia; order Primates; family Lorisidae; genus Arctocebus; species Arctocebus calabarensis. Next base: position 26,264 of record CAUYON010124470.1, read on the forward strand.
ACTGAAAATCACTGACAAAAGCCAGGAAAACAGAAGAATTTATTCAATCATAGTTCGTTTGTTTTTGTTTTTTTGAGACAGAGTCTCACTCAGTTACCCTGGGTAGAGTGCCGTGGCATCATAGCTCACAGCAAACTCAGATTCCTGGGCTCAAGTGATCCTCCTGCCTCAGCCTCCTGAGTAGCTGAGACTACAGGCACCTGCCACAATGCCCAGCTACTTGGCTACTTTTTCTACTTTTAGTAGAGATGGGGTCTCACTCTTGCTCAGGCTGGGCTCAAACTCTTGAGCTCAAGCAATCCACCTGCCTCAAGCCCTTCTCTGGAATTGGGGTCTTACAACCTATAATCGGACAAGGTAAGCCAGATAGTGTGTTTACGGCTGCTTTTTAATACAGAAGTAGGGTAGCAGGCAGGGACGGGAGGGGGTGGTTAGAGTAAGCATTTCAAGTTTTACAGCTGAATTTGGGGGAAAGATATTCTGGTTTCTGTGATCTGTCTGGGGGGAAAAGACATTCCAGTTTTATGGCTAACTACAGAGGAGAAGGAGAGGCCAGAGGGTGGAAGGCAGGAGGTCAGAGAGCTGCTTCCGAGGCTTTCATTTGGGGTGTCATTCTGTAAGCCTCAACATCTCTGTAAAAACAATGGCACTTATTTGAAGTGCAGTGCTAAAAACAGGGAAGAATCTAGCAAAGAAAGGAGTCTATCTTGAAATGCTTTCTTTTAAATCCTTAGCAATATCTTATTGCTGGAAGATTCTTTATCTTTTACCTGTGATTCTTCTTAATCAAACCCAGGCATAATTCCATTCTGAACCACCTTCCTTCCATAGTGACATTCCCATTTTGGGCTGCGAACAGCCCTTGGCTCTTGCATTTTTTTTTTTCACCCTTCGTAGAGTGCTGTGAGTGCTCTCATCATAAGTGAGAGAGGAAACCTGGGAAGGATGAGGTCTAGGATAACAGAGGTCTTCTCAAGGAGACCCCAAGGATACATCTGTAGGGTCCTCTCCTTGGTGGCTCAGCTCTTAGGAATTTGCAGACTTAACTTACTGGGACCCGGAAATTTCCACCTCTGTGAAATCCTGTAGTTCTGCGGGGGATGGGACAGCTTCTCCCTCTTGATTCAAACTGGCCAATGACAAATGTACCTGTGGGTTGGAGCTTTTTAACCAAGCCAATGGGAAGTGTGGCCATTTTGAATTCTTCTGTGCCATTTGCTCTTGAAATAAAGCCCTTCCTCTTGTAAACATGGTGTTTAGGTGCTCTTTATCTTATTGGGCCTCGTGTTCCTGCAACAATAGGTCACAGCAAGCTCAAACTATGGGGCTCAAACAATTCTCTCGCCTGAGCCTCCCAAGTAGCTGGGACTACAGGTGCCTGCCACAATGCCTGTCCATTTTAGAGATGACATCTCACTCTTGCTCAGGCTGGTCTCGAACCCGTGAGCTGAGGCAATCCATGTGCCTCAGCTCCCAGAGTGCTGGGATAACAGGTATGGGCCACCGGGCCTGTCTAGGCTCCTGCTTGGTTCCCAAACAGTAAAATCACCCTTACAAATTGATGACAAGGTGCAAGGTAAGCACTAGAGTAAGAACTCTGTGAAAGAACAGGCTTAGCTGAAAATCGTGATCATCACCCACTGTCCCCTCATTTGCTTGGTAGTAGTTAGTGTCCCCTATTTGCTTCCAGCTGGTGGTTATAAAGACTCTCAAATTTTTCCTCATAGTAGGTAGCCGTAAAAATCCTTAACTTTTCTTCGTAGAAAACATCACCTTTTGAAACTTTAATGGTAATTTCTAGGATGTCTTCCAGGCCTCCCATTCCAGGGGATTGGCTGACCCACCCAGACCAGCAGCCCATACCAAGAAACCCGCTCAACTAGAATCATGACCCCAGGAGCTGAAGCAAAACAAGATCATTTCCACACCTCTATAGTGATGTCCACAACCCTACAATTTTGCCCCAAACTTAACCAATTTGCAAACCTAACTACACAATCCCCTGCCTGTCAAAACTGTCCTTAATAACCGTGTCTCTGCATCCTTGGGGAGACGGATTTGAGAGATTCCACGCTCCACCACCCCTGTGCATTGCTTTGCACTATGAGGAATAAACTCTTCTCTCTACTGTGAACCCTGCTGTCTCTGAGCACCAACTTCCTCCTGGGCAGTGGCCAGATGAACCTGGTTGGGTAGCAACAATAGGCCTTCTGGTCTCGTGATTCCAGACACTCCAAACAATATCCTTTCAACAAATATTTTTCTGCCTTACACCAATCAAAGTTAAGATTCTATATCTTGAAATCAACACCTCTTCCTGATATAAGTCCAATCTCTTGATTAACACAAACAATGCCCTAACCCCCTACAACTCTATTTTTTAAACTAAAATAATAAATTCCCTCTGTCTTTTATTTATTCATGCATGATGGGACATTTCTGGATAATGAAAACACAGTTTGAAGTTTAACTGTAAGGACAGTCAATCTTTATAGTGAAATAATAGAGAAATTATAAAGCATAGTTTTTCAGGAAATCTCACTCTCTCTCCCTGCTTTCTTTCTCTGCTGAGCACTTACTAGCCGGTCACCCCACCCTCACCCCCAGTTCCCCTTTCACATGCGTCTGAACAGCCCTGTAGACAAAAAGGAAAAGTAAAAATACTCTGACTTTACACTTCATCAGCTCTCAGTCTTTCAGTATTTGTTGCTACAGCCTCAGGGGTTCCTGAGTGGCCCAGCCAAACACTGGGGTATGAACTTCAGGCCCAAGGTTAGGAAACACCTGTAAAAAGTCTATCTTCAGCCCTGCCAGAGAAAAAAACCGATACCTTGTGAATTTGGCTGCAATTTCCTCTTTTTTTCCCCTCTTCCTTTCTCCCTCACTCCTTCTCTCTCTCTTTTCCTTCTCTTTTTTTCTTTCTTTCTTCCCCCCTTCTTTTCCCCCTCCCTCCCTTCCTTTTCTTTCATTTGCCAAGCCATCTCCCTCCCCTTGTCACTCTCTCTCTTTCCCTTCTCTCCTCTCTCACTCCCTCTCTCCTAAAAGATGCAGTAAACTCGTGTTTTTATATCCTACTCTGGGTCCAGAGAAATTCTTTTCACCTCCTGTGTGCAGCACCTACTGAGCTTTCCACCGTAACGATAGTGGATTTTACAATTTTGGTATTTTTGTTATTGGCAACCAAAGGAGGTAACATGTGCAGATTGGATAAGGAAGTTAGTTAGACACAGTTAAAATGTATCTGCTTAAAAAATATAACCTGAGGGTCAAACCTAATAGGAGCTACTGTTGTCCTTTCAAATGGCAGACAGTCTAAACAAATGGACTGTGTGTGGGATAGTAAACACCACATAAGTTTCATAGATCCTTAGACCCAGTTTGAAGAAACTTTAGAAAGAACAAGCCTGAAATGACAGGAAGAACTTAGATATGTAGAAGGGGAGAAAGGGTGAAATGTTCTTGGAAACAGCACAAAAAAGAGGGATCAAGAATTACAGTGAACACCCAAGGAGGAGGATAAATGGTTGTGTTGAAGAGGGGATGACCTGGAAAAAAATGGCAAAAATATTTTTTGTCTCCCCAACTTTTGGGAAACTGAAACTTGCATCCCTGCCTTAGGCCAGTGGTCACAAGGGCAGGGAATGCCTTGTTCTTTGTGTCACAGGAGATATCCCCAGGAAATTTTCTGGACATATGTCACAAGATCTTAACTGAAGATGGTCAAGGTCTAGAGATCCTCTAAAAATGGGATGAATCTGGGCAGAGGTCACAGACTGGTGCAAAGGCCAGGAGATCGTCTTGGTCCAAGATTTGATTATGGGATCAAGTAACCACATCAGATTATATAAAAAAAAATCAACACATTGTACCTCACATATGCATAAATGTATTCATCATCTATGTGTATATGACTTAATAAAAAGAAAAGAAAAGAAAAACAGAAAGAATGAGGGAGGGGTGGGGAAAAGAAGAGCAGAGAGAGGGAAGGAGCGGGGGGTGGGGTCTTGGTGTGTGCCACACCTTTTGGGGGCAAAACACGATTGTAAGAGGGACTTTACCCAACAAATGCAACCAGTGTAACATGGTTTCTTGTACCCTCAATGAATCCCCAACAATAAAAAAAGAAAAAAAAATTATTGATATGTAAAGAACATTTATAAATTAATAAGAAAATGAAGTCAGAATGGTCAAGAGGCAAGAACAGAAAAAAAAAGAAAAGAAAAGAAAAACAAAACCTTTAAAAGCTCTGTGCTTCTCAGGGCTCAGAAGCAGGAATTTGGATTTTGAGACCATTGTTCTCCATGGTCATCCTTTGCCAGCAGAGCAATAAACTTCTCTTTCCTTTCCCTCAAACCGCTTGTCCCTCTTTTCCCCATGCGGCTTAAGGGACAAGTGCTGAATTTCTGCTAATAGTTGGATCAAAAAGGATGATTTCAGAATAAGAGAAAAGTCGGAAAAGAAAAGGCCAAATTGTTTGTGTTTGCCCATCAAGCTCTGGAACATTGTTTTATCCTATAGGTTATAGGGATCAGTTGGAGGTTCTTAAAACACACATTGCATATCACAAATTTAAGTGGGTATCATAAAATTTTCACAGGGAACAAAGTGGAAATTCATTTAGCAAAAAATTAGAATAACTATAGCATTCTTTTTCTTTTCTCTCTGAAAAGGTAATAATTGTGATGTCTGCCAGATTAGAATAGAAATATTTAAAAACAAAAGAATCCAATTTAGAGAGTTATCTTTAAAGTCAGCTGGATTTATCAACAAAAGTGAAGAGACAATTGTCTCAAGTGTCTTTCTGTTGTTTTTGTCTTCTTCTAATCCTCTACAAAAAAAAAAACCAAAAAAAACCAGAGCATGAAAAGAAATGCTAATGATGGCAAACTCCGGAGTTTTCACTAATGTTTTCAATAAGCTTTTTGTAGAACAGCAATTATATGAGCTATAAAATAGAAAATATAGTTAAACAGTATCAATAATAAAATACTCTGAGAACTTGAAAATACCTTGCACTCAAAATTCGTACTTGAGCATCTTGCCATTAGAACTGTTAAGTTTAAAACAATACACACACACAAAGTATGCATACACATAAATCCACACATTTGTATATGTTCTATAGTTTTTTTTGTGAAAGAGCTCAGGAAATTTCACCCCCAAATTTAACTCCTTGGTATAAAGAATATTTTGAATTAAAGATCATTAGAGATCAAAAGGCCTTGGAAGGGGCTTTGCTTCTAAACCAGATGGGTCCTTCCTTTCCCTCTTATCTTACTATATTGCACAAAAGAAGATAATGAATGCAACCAAATGTGACCCAAATCATGTAAAACATAATACTCATCTCTCTTAGATTGATTTAATTTTTTAAAGAGAATCATTGACAAGTCTACCTGTTTCTCCCACCTATTCATCCCCCCTACCAACCATTTATAGCCCCTACACAGAATATCTATAACCCTTATCCCCCTCTCCCCTCTAAAAGAGGGATCCCCCATTCAGGGCTGAACAGGGACTCCCAATTTCTGAGCATGGTGAGTTCAGAAATCAGTTTCATCACCGACCTCCATCTCTAGGCATAAACAGGCCTTTTCCATTCAAGCAAAGTCATGAAACAAGGAGCCTGACTGTTGTCTCATTTGGGCAGTTCTTCACGACAAGTACCACATTCCTTTGTTAATTCTAGGATTATTTTTGCCTGCAGGCCCCTGGCCAATTGTATCATGTTTGGGACTTACATTGCCCAAACCCCCTGGAGCCCATAGGATGGGAAAAGCCATGCATTAACCCCTAAACAGAGGCCCACGTGGACTGCCCACTAGGGCTCCCCCTTCCACTGCAAGAGGTTTTATTCCACCTCTTTCTTTTAGCTGTCTGTTTTGTCTTTCAGTACCCTCTGACCTTTCACTTACTCACATGGTCTGTGGTTTCATTCACCCCAAGATCAAGGACCCAACAGAGAAATATCAGCTACAAAAGGTGAATAGAAACATTTCTGGACCCCACTGGGATACTTCGTCATTCTCCCCGTGTGCACAATAACTAAACCTCTTTTGTCTTACTAATCTATTTTATTTAAGTTGATCTTTCAGTAAAATTTGTTGGGAAAAGGGGACGTTGCCCCTCACCCCCACATACTAAGTGAAAATAGTAGCAATTGTTGCATTGGGAATATGACATAATCCTTCTGCTTTGGCCTTTGCCCCACACCAAGCTTCCCAGGCCCCCGTCCACACCAACCACTGACAGGGACACAGAGACTATGCCCAGCTTACTGATGCACAGGGAACAGGCAGTGTTTAGAAAGCACACCAGGGCCCTGCTAGCAAGAAAGATTGAAAAAAATGCAACAATTCTGCCTGCTACAATTTGTGTGTGTTTTCCACCTAGCTAACTGAATTTTTCCCCAGGACCAGCCTCAGACTTGTTGCCCAGTGATAATTAGCACCTCAATAGGCTGCCCTAATTTTAACCCTCAGCCCTTCCCAGTTGGTGCTGTCCCTACTCCATTATCTCCTGTACTTTAACAAAGAGGAACTTCACAGGTGCGCTGTAGATTAGGGTTTCCCTATTTTACCTGTCTGCCTCTCCCTAGCCCCAAGCCAGAATCAGAAACAAGATCCCAACATCCTCAGTGACCCCCCCACCGAAGCTTTTCCCAACCAGAAATCAAACCTCAATCCTCAGTCCTCAAATTCTTTCCAATTTACCTATGGGCTCTGGAAAACAAAAAGAAGGAATCTTAAGGAGATTAAAAAACACAACTGATAGCGATAGTCAGGTGAAATAAGAGGACGCTTGATGGGTTTGAGCTACCAGCGACTGAAGTGCTTCCTAAGAAATGGCAGAATGACAGGATCTCTGAGCACTCAGGCAGATCGGGGGCTCCTGTGAAGGCAGGGACATCAACACGGCCCCCCTGGACGCAGAATCTACCTTTTCATGCAATATAGGCTGAACGATAATAAATTCTGGTGGGCCTTTTGCTAGTGGAGTGTCTGTCCCCAAAGAAAACTATTAAATCAGTGTCAACCCTGGAGACGTCTCTTGCAGTCTGCATTGGGGCAATGTCAGAGGCCCTGTCCACTCTTGACACTTTTCACAGTGACTGGACAGCCTGGGGCACACAGATGACATGCTTATCTACGTGTGACAACACACAGCCTAGAGGAATACAGAATGTATTGGAGAAGAGGTTCTTGAGCCAGATAAGGAGGCATGATGGAAATGCAACAAGATGCATTTAATAAACCCCTAACTTTACCTTAAAAATTAAAAATGAAAATGGATGGAGAGAATGTAAGTGAACATCAATACAATTAAGATTTATGAGTTTTAACTGACCATTAATAATAGCAATAAGAATAATGATAAGAATACCTAGCATTTATAGAGAGTGTACCACATGGCAGGCTCTAATCATTTAAAATGAATCATTAACTCTCTAAATCACTAGCAAACCTCTAAGTACATCATTGGCATTCCAATTGTATTGGTGAAGAAACCAAGGTACAAAGATGTAAAGTAACATAGAATGAATCAATAATACAATGTGATAGTCACAACTATTACTGTATTCTTAGTAGGTATTGATAGAGAAGAGTGTTTTGGACAAGAGAAGTCCTACGGGTCTTTAGTTAGCTCACATCAGAATATACTTAGATTATTATATTCTGTTCTGGGCAAAATGAAGCTTCAAGAAAAAGGTAAGAATGCAACCATTTTTAAAGGAATATAATAAATGAAGATGTCTGGCAAATTTATGCCTAAATAACAGGAGCTGGGGAAGATGAGAGGTTGAGTAAGGTCTTTAAAGCCTGGGGAATGTCCAGTTTAAGTAGGCTGATAGTGATATTGTGCTACTTCAGGTCTTAACCACAAAAATAATAGCAAGCTCATTTGCAGAATATTTACTCTGACTTCCCTAGAGTCAAAGAACAAGGACTAGAAGTCAAAGAGAAATAACAGCGGCTTAATGGAAAGCTTTCTGGGGGGACTGCTTTGCCACCGGGACTTCATGCCTCAGTGAGGATGTCCAGGCAGACTCTGAAAGCAGACAACATGGGGCCAGCGACCTTCAAGGATCTCTACTCTGTGAGTCTGAAAGGAATAAACGGTACGCACTATTTTGGTAAAAGAGCAGCATAAGAAAATTTAAGGCTAGAGGCAAACTGTAAGAAACAAATTAAAAGTCCTCTGAACAGGCATTACCTATACTTCTATTTAAATTAAATTTATACATATTCATTGACTTCTTAAAAGCCAGACACCAAAAAGCAGGAATTATGCCTTATTTATAAGCTTAGCTTATTTTCTCCTAACTAGAAATTATTTTTTCTTTTCTGAGACAGAGTCTCACTCAGTTGCCCTGGCTAGACTACCTCAGCCTACCTCAAACTCCTATATTCAAGTGATCCTCCTGCCTCAGCCTCCCGAGTAGGTGAGACTACAGGTATGTACCACCATACCTGTTCCTAGGGATAATTATTATTATTATTTTTTTTTTTTTTGCAGTTTTTGGTCAGGGTTGGGTTTAAACCTGCCACCTCCGGTATCTGAGACCAGTGCTCTATTCCTTTGAGCCACAAGCACCACCCTAGGGATAATTATTTTTAAAATGGTCACCTATTATTTTAAAATATGCAACAAATAGATATTTTAAGAGTGAATTGACATAAGCAAACCATAGCAATCTGAATTTCAACACAGCCACAAATCACCTTGACCTTATTTGTTTTCAGTAATTTCTTATTTTGTAAATTTCCAATTTTAGATGAGGGTATAGACAATTTGGTTTCATTGTTTGCATTTGTAAGGTAAAGTCCAGTTGTAGTTGTGTCCTGCACACAGGAAATGTCACATATAACCATGCATTATACTCATTTTGTAGCAACTTAACCAAAGCCCCTCTCCCTAGCTCCTTCTTGAATTGAACTGAGTTTTTCTCTCGTGTGGACCTGTAGTTGTTAATCTACAACAGTGATTCTCAACCTGTGGGTCGCAACCCCTTTGTTAACAATAAAAATACATGGTGGCATTAGGAAGGTTGAGAACCACTGATCTACAAGTTTCAACTTATTATTGAATATTTGGAATGCTTGTTTTTCCATTCTTGTGATACTTTACTTAGGAGAATTTTCTCCAAATTTTTCCAGGTTGTTACAAAATATATATAAATCTCCATCTTTTTATGGCTAAATGATATTCCATGATATAGTAATCCATTTGTGGGTTGAAGGGCGTTTGGGCTGTTTCTACTTCTTTGTAATTGTGAATTGAACCACTGTAAATATTCAAGTGCAAACATCCTCATGGTAAAATAACTTTTTTCTTCTCAGTAGATACCTAGTAATGGGATTGCAAGATCAAGTGAAAAGTCTATTTTTAGTTATTTGAAGACATTCCACACTTCTTTCCATAAAAGCTATCCTAGTTTGCAATCCCACCAACCATACATGAGCGTTACCTTCTCTCTGCACCCACACCAGCATCTGCTACTTTGGGACGTTATGATGTGGGCCAGCCTGACTGGGGTTGGGTGATATCTCAAATTGGTTTTAATTTGCATTTCTCTCATGTCTATGGAAGATGAGCATTTTTTTCCATGAGTTTGTTGGCCATTCATCTACCCTCATGAGATAAGATTCTGTTCATGTCTCTTCCCCAATTTTTAATGGAGTTGATCTTTCTTTTTTCATTGCTGTGCTTTCCTAGAGTTCTTTGTAGATTCTGGTTATTAGCCTTTTGTCAGAATCGTAGCATGCAAGTATCTTCTCCCACTCTGAACGTCGTCTTTTGGTTTTATTGGTTATGTTCTTAGTTGTGCAGAAATTTTTTAACTTGATCAGGTTCCATTTTTTTTGTTTTCCTTTTTGCTGCAATTGCCAATAGGTCTTCTTCATATATTTTTTTCCCTAGGGCAGTAAGATTCAGAGTTTTTCTTTCTTCCAGGATTATTCTGGTTTTGTTTCTTAGATTTAAATCTTTTATCCATCATGAGTTAATTTTTGTAAGTAGAGACTGGTGGAAGTCTAGCTTTGATCGTTCATATGTTTACTAATTTTTCCCAAGCACCATTTACTAAATACGGATTCTTTTCCCCACTGTATGCTTTTGTTTGGTTTATCAAAGGACAGATGGCAATATGAAGTTTGTTTCATCTCTAGGTTTACTATTCGATTCCATAGATGTATGTCTCTGTTGTTATGTCAATATCATGCTCTTTTGATCACTATAGACTTGTAGAATAACATGAAGCCTGACATAAGCATAATAGAGTGATGCAGAGATTTACTCCTATTTTATAAAATTGTGTTTGCTGTTTGGGTTTTCTTCGGTCTTATACAAAATGTTTTCAAATACTTCAGCACATAATATTGGTATTTTAATTGAGATTACATTAAATCTCTAGGTTGCTTCAGGTAGTATATACATTTTAACAACGTTGGTGCTTCTAAGCCATGAACTTGTTGCATCTTTTGTCACCATCCTCCACAATTTGTTTTCTTAAGATGTCATAGAAACCCTTCACCACTTTTGTTAAGTATATTCCAAGGTATCTCATTTTCTTTGATGCTACTCTGAAGGGTATAATATCTTTGATTTGATTCTCAGCTTGCTATTGTTGACATATATGAAGGCAACTGATTTGTGAATATTGATTTTATATCCAGAGATGTTACTGTATTTCTTAATCACCTCCAAGAATCTCATGGTTGAGTCCTTGGGATTTTCTAGTATAAGATAGTATCTTAGCAAAGAGCAATAGTTTGATCTCCTTTTCCCCCATTTGGATATACATGGTAAGCTTCTCTTGCTTGAATTGCCTTGGCTAGGAAATTAGCCAGTCTAATTTTGAACAATAGTGGCAATAGTGGGCAACCTTGTCTGGATCCACTTCTAAGCAGAAATGCTTTCAATTTTTTTTCCATATAATACATTCAATATGATAGTGGCTGTGGATTTATTGTAGATGGCTTCTATCAGTTTAGAAGATGTTCCAGTTGTGGCTATTTCCTTAAGTTTTCTTATCAAAAAAGGCTGCTTAATTTTGTCAAATGCTATTTCTACACCTTTTGAGAGGATTATATGGTCCTTGTTTTTACTTTTGTTTATATGGTGAAATGACATTTATGTCTTTATATATTTTGAACCAGCCTTGTATCTCAACTGAAGCCTGCCCAGTTGTGATGAATTAATTTTTTCGATGTGTAGCTGAGTTTTGTATGCTAATATTTTATTCAGTATTTTTGCATGATACTAATCTGTAGTTTCCTTTTTATGTTGAGTCCTATCCTTGTTTTGGTATTGCAGTGATATTTGCTTCATAGAAGGCATTGGAGAGGGGTCCTTCCTTTGCAAAGCTTTGGAATAGGTTCTGTAATATAGGTACAAGCTCTTCTTTGAAGTTCAGGCAGAGTTCTGGTGTGAAACTGCCTGGTCCAGGACTCTTTTTATTAGAAGGCTTTTTTTTTTATTGCTGTTGCGATTTCAGTACTTGACATTGGTCTCTTAAAGAGTTCTCTTTCTTCCTGATTGGGTTTACAGAGGTAGTTTTATTCCAAGAATTGATCCATTTTCCCCACATTTTCAAATTTCTGGGTATAGAATTTTTTGTAACACTTGGTGATTACCTTTTGTATCTCAGTAGTACCTATTGTTATTTTGTCTTTTTTGGTTTTGATTAAGCTTATTAGAGATCTTGATTTCTATTTCTAGTTATGCAGGCCCAAGGGTTATCAATTTTATTTATCTTTCAGATAACCAAGTTTTTGCCTCATTATCTTCTGAATGGTTCTTTTGTTCTCAGTTTCATTTAATTTTGATCTGATTTTGGTTCTTTCTTTTCTTCTACTGGATATGGAATTGGATTACTATTCCTTTTCCAGTTCTTTGAGATGATTGATTAGATTATTGATTTGTACTCTTTTGAGTTTCTAGAAGTGGGCATTTAATGCAATACATTTCCCTCTTAGAACTGCTTTTGCAGTACTACACAGATTTTGATAGCTTGTGGCTTCATTGTCATTTTCTTCAAGGAATCTAATGATTTCCTTCTTTATCTTCTCTTTAACCCAGCTAGTGTTCAGCAAAAGGTTAGCTTTCATGACTTTTTGTGGGAATTTGTGTTTCTGTTAGAATTGACTGCTACATTGATATTCTTGTGGCCTGTAAATATAACAACATTTTTCTTTTCTTTAAAATTTTTTGAGGTTTGATCTGTGTCCAAGGGTATGTTTGATCTTGGAGAATGATCCGTGAGCTGATAAGAAGAATGCATATTCAGTAGTATTGGGGCAAAATGTTCTATGTATATCTATTTGTTCTAAAACCATGTTTAAATCAGTCATTTCTTTGGTTAGTTTCTCCTTGGAGGATTTCTTTAGTTCTGTTAGTGGGGTATTGAAATCTCTGAGTATTATGGTGCTGTAGGTTACTGTATTTTACAAAACAAGCAGGGTTCACTTTATAAATCTGGGGGCATTGATTTGGATGCACATAAGGATTAGAACTGCAAGAAGTGGAGAAAGGTGGTCGGAAAGATCGTTCAGCCGAACACTCCTACTAAAGCTGAGGAATGGGAGTAAGCTAGGCTGTGCTTGTCATGGAGAACTTGCCTGGAGCTGTGGCTCAGGGTGCTCAGGGAGGTTGCAAGGTACTAGATACAGTGCATGAACTGGAGCTGCAGTGTTCTGAAATTTTGGGCAAATTTTCCACAACCCAGTGGGAGCAACCAGCTCTACTGCTGTGGTCTGTGATGAGACCAGGCCTTGTCACAGTTTTTGGTTCTCAGGGGAAGCTGTACATCAAGTGGAAAACCTGGAAAAGTGGGAGCACCCAAACAGCATACAGCAGCCAGATTTAAGGGCTGGTTGGAGAGGATATGCCACTGGTTTGGTGGTGGGAGAGACAGCCATACTGGGAAGGTTCTGGCAGCCAGGGAGCGGCCATTGTGGGAAGGTTGAGAGAAGGACAGCCTCCTACAGGTACAAAGACTTCTTAGTTCTGCCTGTTGGGATGAAACCTCAAATTGTGACAGGATGAGGGACTCACATACCCCGTGAGGGAACTGCTGTCTGGGGGGCACAGCGAGACCCTTCTCTAAAGATTTATGGAGAACTTTGAGATCCCAACCCACTGCAACCTGAATGTGAAGGAAATAATGAGTCTATCACCACAAACAATTAAGTTAGGAAACAGGTCTATACCTGGGAACTAGAGAGAAGTTACCAGCTGTGTTGTCTGTCCTGTAAAACTACAGTGCCACCTGCTGTCCTGGCAATATATTGCAACACAAATGTATTCCTACTAAAGTTGGACTCTTCTGCCCTATGTATGTGCTTTTATATATATGTATATATATAATTTTTTTATTGTTAAAGTTGTTAGTAACTTTTTTTTCTTCCGTTTTTTCTCTTTCATTTATTTGTTGCTGAGGTTGGTTATTTTTGGTTTCTAGAGCTTTTTATTATTTTGTATTGAATGCTTTGTTTCTTGCAAAGTTATTTGGTTAGTTCTTATCTTAACTTCTCGTTTTACTTTCATCAAGAGCAAGGGCTTCTATATGTTTTGGTTATAGTATTTTAGTCTCATTAATTCTCTCTCCCTATTTTACTCCTCTACATTCTCTCTTTGGATAGAGACTTGTCTAGCTTTCTCATCTCTCCCATATAAATCACTTCTGCAGCCGCTAAGATACTACTTACCTTTTTTTGTCTTTCTCCTTTCTTTCCATATTTCACTTCCCACTCTCTCCTTTATTTGATAAAGCAATACTTTTAATTTCCTATATCTACTCTTATTTTACTATTATTTCTTTTTTCTTTCTTTTTTCTATTTTATTCTTTTTTTGCTAAGAGCTAAGGTGACACGAGGCCACAGCAGTAATCCGGGGATTATGAGACCTTTCTACCTTTGGCCCTAGGAAGAAACTATTAGCAAAATCAAACTACAGATCTTTTTTATTTCATTTTTATCTTTACTTAATTTTTCCTTCTTGTTTTTTTGCTTTTGCTCTTTTTCTTCTCTTCCCATTGCTGGCAGAGGAAGATTATGGCTCTGTTCACACTGGTAAGGAGAAACTGTTATCAAGGTACCCACCCAGTCCAGCTCCTGAAAATCCTTGAGTTACAGGTGTGGCCTTAGCATCATGCTAATCAATACCATTTCTTCCATCACTCTAAACCTCTCTTCCTGACCTCCTCTCTACTATTCCTCAAGTTATTTTTCTTTTCTATTATTTTCCCTTTGGCATCTTTTTCTTTTCTTTTCCTCTCTCCTTCTTCTTTCTGCTTTCTTTTCCTCTTGTTTCTCCGTGCTAACTCTTTACCATTCTTCTCCTCTTGGCCTCACACCAAGAGGCCTCTTCATCAACTAAACTATGAGACAAGATAATTTGAAGCAAAGGAGGTAATGAGAAGGAAAAAGGATCATAAGAAGAGGAACAAGAGGAAAGCACTCATGAGAAGGAACTAACAGAACAATTCAGGCACCCCCATTAAAAACCAAAATAGAATAATCCTCTAAGGGAACCTTGAGGCAGCTTTTACAGAACACTCCTATAAAGAATTAATTGATTTGACATAAAGGGAAATTAAAATATGAAGACAACAAAGGGAATGGATGAGGAAATGTAAAGACAGAATAATAAGTTGGACAACAGATATGTAGAATATAGAAAGGATATGGCAGAGCTTAAGAAAATGAAGGTGACAATCAGAGAATATAAAGATGAAATAGAAAGTATTAAAAATAGATTAGACAATGGAGAAGAAATAATATCAGAGCTAGAGGATAAAATGTTCAGGTTAACCGAGGGAGTTATAGAGGCAGAAAAGAAGAGAGAGAAGGCAGAGCAGGGGCTAAGAGAACTATGAGCATCTATGAAGGGTTCAAAGATATGAATTATAGGAATCCCTGAAGGGGAAAAAAATTGTCCCAACAGTGTGGAAGCCCTACTGAAGACTATCACAAATGAAAACTTCCCAAGTTTTACTAAAGATCTCAATACATTCATTTCAGACGTATATCAAACCCAGGATTATCTCAACTCTAACAGAGCATCTCCAACACACATTGCAATGAAACTGTCCAAAGAATGATGAAATAAAGAATTCTGCAAGCAGCTAAGAGTAAGCGCCTACTGACCTGCCAGGTCAGAGCCATTATCATGACAGGAAACTTCACAACTGAAACTTTCCAAGCCAGAAGAGCATAATCATCCAACTGCAACTTCCACAAATAAAAAAATTTTCAGCCCATAATTCTGTATCCTGTTAAATTAAGCTTCAAAATTGATAAAGAAATTAAATCTTTTGCAGATATACAAGCATTGGGGAAATTTGCCACGAGAAGACCTCTACATTAAATACTTAGACCTATTCTCAACACTTAACCAAATGGACCACCACCAAAATAAACAAACAGAAGCCAAAACTTACCTTTCACAATTGTACAAAGGATCAAATTACACAACAAGCTTTCTCATAATAAGATAAATAAATTTCTACCACACTCATCGACATTCTGAATAAATGTCAATGGATTCAATTCCCCACTGAAGAAGCACAGGCTGGTTAATTGAATACAAAAGCACAAACCATCCATATGCTGTCTCCAGGAGACACAACATTCAATTCTTCAGTGGGGAATTGAATTCATCTTTTTTTGATGCTGCATAGTTGGCATGGATTTGAGAAAAAGGAACTTCTGCACTGCTGGTGGGAATGCAAGCTAGGACGTTCCTTTTATAAAGAAGTTTGGAAAACACTCAGGGATCTAACTGCAGGCCTGCCATTTGATCCTGCAATTCCTCTACTAGGTGTATATCCAAAAGGCCAATTGGCAACAAAGATATACACATCAGATTGTTCATTGAAGCTCAATTCACAATTGCCAAGTCTCAGCAGAAGCCCAAGTGCCCATTGACCCATGAATGGATCAATAAATAGTGGTATATGTATACCATGGAAAAGCAGCCTTGAGAAGAAAATTTATTGCACTAGATGCCTACATTTACAAAAGAAAATCCCACAACTATAATATAAAGTTACTTTTGCCAGACTAACTAGGAAAAGAAATGTAAAATCTGTAATAACCTCAATCAAAAACAATAAAGGGGAAATAACAACAGATGCCACAAAGATACAAAAGATTATCTCTGAATACTACAAGAAACTCTATGACCAGAAATTTGACAATGTGGAGGAAATGGATCAATACTCAGAATCACACCCTGTGCCAAGACTTAATCAAGAAGAAATAGATATCCTGAACAGACCAATTTCAAGCACTGAGACTGAAGAAACAATAAAAATATCTCTCAACAAAAAAATGCCTTTGTCCAGATGGCTTCACACCAGAATTCCATCAAACTTTCAAAGAAAAGCTTATACCTATACTATAGAAACTATTCCAAAAAACTGAGAAGGAAGGAATCTTCCCCAATACATTCTCTGAAGCAAACATCACTCTGATACCAAAACCAGGAAAAGACCCAACTAAAAAGGAGAACTTCAGACCAATTTCACTAACAAATACAGGTGCAAAAATTCTTAATAAAATCCTAGCCAACAAATTACAGCTACATATTAAAAAAATCAAACATCACGATCAAGTAAGTTTCATCCCTGCATGCAAGGCTGCTTTAACATACACAATTCCATAAACATAAATCACCATTATCAACAGAAGCAAAAACAAAGACCATATGATCCTCTCAACAGATGCAGAAAAAGCATGTGATAAAATTCAGCATCCTTTCCTAATTAGAACATTGAAGAATATAGGCATAAGTGACACTTTTCTTAATCTGACCGAAGCCATCTACAACAGAATTTTGTATCAATGGGCAAATGAGATGAATAGAACCTTCTCTAAAGAAGACAGAGGAATGGCTGCCAAACATATGAAAAAATGCTTCTTATCCTAGGCAGCACCTGTGGCTCAAAGGAATAGGGTGCCGGCCCATATGCCAGAGGTGACGGGTTCAAACCCATCCCTGGCCAAAAACTGCAAAAAAAAAAAAAAACAAAAATGCTTATCATCCCTAATTATCAGTGAAATGTAGATTAAAACCACCCTGAGATGTCACCTAACCCCACTGAGAATGGCCCACATCACAAAGTCTCAAAGCTGCACATGCTGGCATGGATATGGATAGTAGAGAAAACTTTTATGCTGCTGGTGGGACTGCAAACTAACACAGTCTTTCAGGAAGGAAGTATGGAGAATTTTCAAAGAACTCTAACTATACTTCCCATTTGATCCTGCAATCCGATTACTAGCCATCTACCCATAAGAAAAAAAAATTATTTTATAAGGACATCTACACTAGACTGTTTATTGCAGCTCAGTGTACAATTTCAAAATTGTGGAAACAACCTAAATGCCCATGAATCCAGGTGTCATGGACCAGCCTCTACACAACAGTGGGTTTACTTCCTTGTGGCCCAGTGATGCATAGAGACCAAGGAAATTATTAGTGAAATTTATTAATGAGAGTTATAGAGAATTAATAGACACAGGCAAAGAAATAGTTTTAAGAGCAGCGGGCCTTGGGAAGCGGCACACACTTCTTTATGTGGCTTCTAGTATGCCACCTCAAATATCAGGCAATTCTGTATTTATTTCATACATCAGTGTAACAATCATAAATCTTATGAAAGCAAGGCAAACAATCCCATCATGGTTCTTGCTGCACCTACATTTCTGTAACTAGACTAACTCTACAGCTGATTACGTTAATTACATGGATTTGCTTACTACTTTTTACTGTTTTAAGGTATACAGTCTTAATGTAAACACAGTCTTGATAAGGAAGCCAATTAGAAGCTGACTCAAGGACCAAATCCTACTTGACCCATAGTCATACACCACAGATGTTATGTTTTAATACTCTGACAGCCTGGTGTCCAAACAGGTAGACTCCTTTGGCCCAATCAAGGTGACAGAAGAAAAGAGCTCTTTCTTCTTATCAGATCAGGAGCAAGTCTTCCTGTGTTGAACAAAGTTTAAAGAATTCACATTCTAACTCTCAAAAACCACTCTCCCAGATCTCACAGCCCCACCCTGACATAAAGGCAGGCCTTTAGCCAGCTGCAGCTGTGAGGGGAAGAGAGAGATACAACACTCCAGACTTCAGAATCTTAAAGTGACAGGATATCATACTTTGTGCTCAGAACCAGGAAAACAAATTCAAATTGACCCTCCAACCACTCTCTCCCTTTGTCCAGACTCTGTTCCTTATTCCTAATAATATTTTGAATCTACTAACAATTAATAACTGAAAATTGTTTTCAAATTTATGAAATCATTATCACTCATAGTGCAAGCACATCAAGATATGACTCTTCCCTTAAGTAGTCCCATATGCACTCTTCATCCAGGAATGAATTAACAAGCCATGGTATATGTACACCATGGAATACTATTCAGCCACTAAAAAAGATGGTGACTTTACATCTTTTGTATTAACTTGGATGAAGCTGAAATACATTCTCCTTAGTAAAGCATCCCAAGAATGGAGAAGCAAAAATCCAATGTACTCAATTCCAATATGAGGACAATTGATGCTAATACATTGAGGGGGGTGAGGAAATTGGGAGTAGAGAGAGGGAAGGAGGGAGGGGGATGGTGGTCACGGTGTGTGACATACCTATTGGGGGCAGGACACAATTATAAGAGGGACTTTATCTAACAAATGCAAGCAGTGTAAACCAGTTCTTTGTACCCTCAATTATTCCCCAACGATTAAATAAAAAGGATTAGGATGGAAATGTCTTCTTGCTCTGTTGTCCCATTGAGAACTAGATAGTGTCAATATTTGTCTTTCTTTATTTTTGTTGTTTTAAAAACAGTTGTATCCTTGAAATGGATTGTGATTCCGGCTTTCTTTTGCCTGATTGTTTTCCAGTACTTCACCCTGAGTCTTGATTTGTCCATGGGATTTAGTTTCCTGAAAACATTATATACTTGGATTATACATTTTTATTTTTTTTATTTTTTTCTATTTTTTAAATTAAATTGTAAACACACAGATCATGTATACATTAATGCCTTTAGGGCGTACAATGTGCTGATTTCATATAAAATTAGGAACACTTACATCACACTGGTTAATATACACCTCATCTCTTTTACTTAATTATTGTGTTAAGACATTTATACTCTATACTAATAGATCTGACATGTACCCTTGCATCATGCACCATAGATGTGATCCCACCATTCACCCTCCCTCAATCTGACATCCTCCCTACCCTGCCATCTCCCCTTCTTCCCTCCTTCATCTTGGGTCATAGTTGTGATCTACTGGCTTGTATATTTTTAACCACACTACCTGCCTGCACTTCTTCACTATGAAATGCAACCCATTCACGTTAATTGAGAGAATTGATAAGTAGGGTGTAATTCTGATCATCTTCTTACGTGAAGGTCTGTTGCTTTGTTTTGTCATATGGGCCGTTGTGGAAGGTAGGGATTTTCCTATAGTTTCCAGATTTCTTTACTTTGATGGTGGTCTATTGTCTTGTCTTTTATAATACTTTCAGAGTACTTTCTACCTAGGTCTTGCAATGGCAAATTTCGGAGTACTTTCTACCTAGGTCTTGCAATAGCAAACTCAGTGTTTGTTTGTGAGTAAAAAATTTGATTTCTTTAATGAATGTGAAGCTTAGTTTTGCTGGATTCTAGACTGGCTGTTGTTAAAAGATTGAAGGTGAAAGCCTATTCTCTTCTGGCTTTTTAAAAAGATAAGCTGATAAGTCAGCTGTCACTCTGATGAGTTTGTCCTTGTAGGTAAGCTGCTACTTACATAATTTTCTCTTTCATTTCAACTTTGGCCATGTTAATTACAATGTGTCTAGGAGATGCCTGTTTGAATTGAGTCATCCTTTGGTTTTGAAATCCATCTGCTACGTTAATAATTTGAATTTTAGTGATGCTTAGAAATTTTGCAGTTATAATACCATCAACTAGAGGTTCTGTCCCATTGGGACTCTCTTCTTCTACTTCAGGGATACCTATAATTCATATATTTGTATGCTTCATGTAGTCCCATAATTCTCTAAAAGATTGCTCTACTTTTACTCAATTACTTTTGTCTCTTTAAATCAATGGCTCTCAACCTTCCTAATCCTGTGATCCTTTAATACAGTTCCTCATGCTGTGGTGACCTCCAACCATAAAATTATTTTTGTTGCTACTTCATAACTGTAATTTTGCTACTTTTATGAATCATAATGTAAATATCTGATATGCAGAATGTATTTTCATTGGTCACAATTCACAGGTTGAGAACCACTGCTTTGACTAGTCAGCTCGAGAATCTTGTCTTCAAGCTCTGATAATTCTTTCATCTATATGGTCTAATCTGTTGTTGAAACTTTCTACTATTTTTGAAACTCCCCAAGTATCTCTTGAATTCATTAAGCTCCCTTATATCCTTTCTAATTCTGTCGAGATTCTTGAAGACTTTTTCTTATCTTTCATTCATTTTGTGGGTCAAGTTTTGGGATTTCTTTTAGTGGTTTTACAGTTTTCTTCAATTCCCTTCATCACATTTGCCATCCATAATCTAAATTCTATTTCTCTCATTTTCATTATAAATGGAATCTTATGTGGTGGCTGCATTGCTGTACCTTTAGAGAGTCAATCTGTTCTGATTTTGTTTTCTCCTCCACATGGACGGTTTCTTCTTTTTTTTCTTCCCCTACTTACTTCCCTCACCTCTTCCTTACCTTTTATCTTTGCCTCTATGCTTTGAACTTGAAATGAACCTTTAGTAAAGGAAAGGGGAAAAGGGGGGAAAGAAGGAAAGGAATAAATAATGAGGTAAAAATTAAAGAAAAATGAAAAAAATACATATATATCTTAATATAATCCTTTTTGGTGGTCTTCAATAGACAAAAAAAAAAAGGAAAAAGAAAAGTTTTAGTTGTAATGACCATGAATTTAGGTGTCTAGAAGAATTAGCAAAAAAGAAAAGAAAAAAAATTTGCAAGAACCCTAGGCAATCCAGAATTAGGAGGAAAAAATACAACTGCTTCTAGATGTGGTAGTCCAGATGTTTTTCAGCTGGTTGACATAGAGATCAGATCTGGTTTCTTGCTTTACTCTGGGCATGATAGCTACAGAAGAGTTGAGGCCCTGGGGCCATGATTCTGTAGTCTTGGAGAGTACATCAGACATTCTAGGGCATCGCTACCCAGTTCTGTGGCCAGTCACAGTGCTGTATGTCTTTTGTTGAAGTGGGGTATGTGCCTCAGCAATTCAAATGATATGTTGAGATTAAAATGAGGTTCATGTGAAAGAGGGGTCTCTCCAATATGGTCCAAGGCATTGTGAAATCAGCCCAAAGGTGTCTGCCCCAAAATGGCCATATGGCAGGTCCTGGGAAAGCCATACCAATATGGACCCCTATGGGTATCAGCTGACTCTCCCCCTCTTGGGAATCTGTGCTCCATCCCCCCATGACTTGCTGAAGTGGGGTGGCAGCACGCCAGGTAGAGCTGGGTTTCCAAGCCTTAATCCACCTGTGCACTGTGCCAGGGAGCACCTGGCTATAAACAGGCTGGTCTGTGCCAAAGAAGCTATAGGCAGCTGTACTCTTTCTGGCCCTCTGCAAAAGGGCTGGCTTTTGTGCTGCCCACAGCCCTGTGGGTCCCCAGTTCCTGCTCATTTTCACACTGCACCTTCCCCCCAGAAGGATAGGCCCATACCAAATTTGGGCTGGTCCCCAGTCAACTACCACCAGAGGATTTGTGGTGTAGAAGAGATTCTCCAGTAGCTTTAATCCCCCAGGGACTCCACATATAGGCTCTGTCCCTGGGATGCTGCACTTTCTGTGCTGGCCTTCCTCCCTTTTTATCTGTTTGTGCTCCCATGCTGTCACTCTATGTCTTCACAGCACTGTTTCTGGGCAGGAAGTCCAGATGGAGGTGGCTTATCACCTTACAAGAGACTGCCTGGTAAGATGTTTCTAAACCCCTATCTTGGAGCCAAATCACATGTTTTCAAAAATTGTTAAACTCTGTTTGCATTTGCTTTAAATTATCTTTTGGTATAATGAATGTTCTGGGTAAATAAATTAGCTGAATTAAATATTATGCTTTTAAATTTTTTTGTGTGATTCAATTTGACTGATTTTACTCATCTGAAGTTTATTTCAAGTATTTTTGAAGTTTATTTCAAGTTTTCATTTGCTTGTTTTTTGTTAGTTCCATTGTTATTGTCATTTCTCCCATAAATTAATTTTCCACATTTTCCTTCCATTTTTTTCATCTCACTGTATCCCCACTTTAAATCTTATTCACACTAGTTTGTTCCCCATTTATGAGGAGAGTCAGGAAGCTGCTAACAAAAGTGCTCTTGGAACATTTTCCTTTCTTTTATTTTTTTTTTTTTCAGGTTAATGTAAGGGTACATATGACCAAATCACAATATTTGTCTTTGTGAGGTACAGTCCCTCTTGTAGTTGTGCCCTACGCCCAAAAGGCGTAATATATACTCCTATATCCTCAATTGTACCCATTCAGGGGGAGCGCCCCAAAGCCTCTCTACCCTCTCCCACATTCTCCCTCCCAAACTTGAATTGAAATGAGTTTTTCTCCTATGTAGCATGAATTAGCTAATCTACTGGCTTCATAATAGTATGGAGTACATTGGATATTTGTTTTTCCATCCATGTGATACTTTACTGAGAAGAATGCATTTCAGCTCCATCCAGGTTAATACAAAACGTGTGAAATCATGGAACATTTTTTCTATCTACTCTTCACTTCACCACTTCCAAAAAAATTAGTTATATTTATCTAATTTTTAAGGGGAACACCATGTGGTTTACATTTCTTTTAGTCTACTAGGCACACATTCCTCATATTTTAGAGGCACAGAGAGGTTAAGTAACTTGCCCAAGATCACACAGTAAGTAATGGTCTTGAATTCTAGACCCTATGTATATAGTTACCAGGCTATCCTCAACACACCCAGCCCTCATTAGGAAATGAAAGGCAGGTATAACATAGTATTAGCCAGATAAGAGTTCCAATATTATTTGGGAATCATGCTATCTCATTTCTGAAGCAGCAACTTCATTGTGAGGTTTAGAAATTCCTAAGGATTATGACGACTGAAGACCTATCACCTCAGCTCAGGTAGGGAGAAACATAGTGTGGTGGAATGAAAACCTTTCATGTAGGTCTTGTCTGTACCCAACGAAAGAAGAAATGACAGAAGACCTTACAAACAAGCTAGAATTCATAAAGGTTTGAGCAAAGGCTACTTTCCTAGCTGTTATACCAGTCCTATTTATACAAAAGAGTTAAATCAACCTTCTACCAGGATTTTCACCTCCAGCAGTTTGAATTTTCTAAGTGAAAGCATCTATAGGTTCCATCAAGCTTGATAAAGTTCCAGTGAGGCGTCATGGTATCATACAAACAAAACTAGACCTCAAATTTTAAAAATTGGTGGCACTCATAGCTCAGTGGTTTTGGCACCGGCCACATACACTGCGGGTGGCAGGTTCAAACCTGGCCTGGGCCAGCTAAACAACAATGACAACTGCAACAAAAATTAGCCATGCTTTGTGGCAGGCACCTGTAGTCCCAGCTACTTGGAATGCTGAGGCAAGAGAATCACTTAAGCCCAAGAGTTTGAGGTTGCTTTGAGCTGTGACGCCATGGCACTCTACCTAAGGCAACATAGTGAGACTCTGTCTCAAAAACAAAAAAAGAAAAGAAATTAATAAAAAAATTTTTTTAATTTAAAAAAATTAATTGAATTGAATCATTGTCAATCTCAATGCCTTAGTTTCTTAATCTGGAAAATAATTATACTTTTCATAAGATTCTAAGAATCCAATATAATTGTGTTAGGTGAAAAGCATTCTGTGTATGGTAACAAGTTAAAAAATCAATATCATTACTAGTAATTATATGAAATATTTCGGTCAATAAAAATCAGGATTAATCATTATTATCATTTCTGTAACATGCCAGACCATCAAAAATGCATTACAAGGGAGCAGGTATATATATACTCATGGTTTGTAAATAATACAACATCTAATATGCATTATCTGTGTATTTGCCATTGAGAATAATCTCTATCATTGCCCAAATGTTCACGTTTAAAGCCCAGGGAACAGGGTGGGCTTCATAGGGTGTCACCTGGTTGGTCACCCAGGGTTCCAAATCCAGAAGGGCCATGTGCTTGGGTTAATGCTCCTTTGTCTCTGTCTGGAAACTCTCATCTGTATTTGAACAAAGGGCCCTGCATTTTTATTTCATGCTGGACTTCACAAATTACATAGCCAGTCCTGCCAAGTGCGAATAAAAGCTGAATTTGAAGTTACCAGGGGTGGGGGAAGAAGGAGAGGTGCACTTAGAGGAGGAAGCTCCCCGTCGTCTGGGCAGGAAGAAGGGGATTCAGCTGCTGAATTATTAGACTCTTAGACCTTTCACCTGTCATTCACGCCCACCTCTCATTGCAACTTAAGAAATGAAGCCTCCCAGAGTGGTGGCAATTTGGTATCATCTCTACATTCTGTGTAACAAATGACCTGCCCTGGGACATAAGCAGATGTTGTAGGACTGTTTTGTATCCCACTTCACAGATGTCTCTTTCATAATCACCTCCTTCTCCGGCTGCTGTTTGGCCCACAGCTCCAGTTACATGGTAAGTCTGTGACCTTTGCTCAAAGTCTTTGAAATCAGTCACTGAAAAAAAATAGACTGACCCCTTTCTATTGATCTGAGTGTGCTTGTATACTTATTCTGTTTTTCTATTTATCCTCAATTATTTCAGGCTTGCTGGTGAAATGCACCTAAGAATTACCTTCAGACTGTGGGGTGTGCATTGATGACGTTGGTTTGGAACACATTTGGGGTGTTGTGTCGTCTTGCTGTTAAAATGTGTCCACAGAATGAGTACTCACTGATAGATAATGTCTTGTTTACAAGCATGTCCTTGGGTACCGGCTGCTGCAGTTTCATGACTGACCGTAAATCTCACTGGCAGTAGCAAAGCATTCAAAATACCTTCTGCTCTGATCATTACTTTATGTGCATGGCATACAAATCGGAACAAATTCTGAATGCAAATCTCCTTTCAAGTTAGCTGATTTGGGATGTCAGAATCCATGTGAAAATGAACTTGCTGTGACAGCAGGTGAAAGTTAGCTGTAGAATTGGAAAACAGGGGAAATGACATTGAGGCCTGTATGAGAATGAGTCAGCCTCCCACCTCTATGCTATGAGCACACCGAGCATCTCTGGAATTTTAAATACTTTTTTTTGCACTAACTAATTGTTCAGTTGTTATCATAGTGATTATGATATGCATTCTTATCTTTTTTTTTTTTTTTGAAGTTTCGGCAGGGGCTGGGCTTGAACCCACTACCCTCTGTATATGGGGCCAGCACCCTATTCCTTGAGCCACAGGTTCCACCCAATATTCATTCTTATCTTATTATACACATACCTTGCTCTGATGTCATACCACTTGATATGACCTAAGAACCTCTTGAATCTCTTAACTGTATAATTCCAATTATAAACTTCCCAATCCTTCTGTTACTGCTTAAAGTTTCCCTCTACCTAGCTTGTAAATGCAATACAATGTCTTAAGTCATTGTCAAGTGTGAACTTTCAGCTGATTTTAAATATTTTTTTAAAGAAAAATAATCTTCACACTTATCTACATATTAACAATATATGCTACTTTGCCTTGCTTTCCAGTAAATCGAAGTTTCCATCTGGCATCACTTCCCTTCAGCCTGAAGAGCTCCACGCAAGCATTTCTTTTCATTTAAAATTTTATTTAATTTTTAATTTCAGATTAAGATGAGGAAACATACAATTAGGTTACATTGGTTGCTTTTGAAGGTAAAGTCCAAGTTATAGTTATGCCCTTCACCCAGGAAGTATGCCATATACCTGTGCATTATTCCCATTCCCAATGAGTGGGAACTTGCTGAACCCTCTCCCTCTGCCCTCTTCTTAAATTTAATTGAGTTTTTCTCTCAAGGGAACACACAGTAGGTAGATACTAGTTTCAACTAGTATGCTCTGCCAAGAAATACAATTAAATATATGTCCCTCTAATAATGAGTATTTATTCACTTTTAAATAATTTTTATATTTGTGATTCATTTTAGATAATATTTATTGATTTGTCATCAAACACATTTCTTCTATTGTGCATAGTCTATTCTTAATCTCATCCAGTGCTTTTTAAAAATTTCAGCTATTGTACATGTTCCAGTTCGTGGATTTCTATTTGTTTAATTTTTTGATATTTTTATTTTTTCCTGAAATTTCCCTTTTCTTCATCCATTACATCTGGTTATTTTTTGTGAACTTTCTTTTTTTTTTTTTTGGAGACAGAATCTTACTCTGTCTCCCTGTGAAGAGTGTCGTGGCATCACACAGCTCACAGCAACCTCCAACTCCTGGGCCCTAGCGATTCTCTTGCCTCAGCCTCCCGAGTAGCTGGGACCACAGGTGCCTGCCACCATGCCCGGCTATTTTTTTGTTGCAGTTTGGCTGGGGCTGGGTTTGAACCGGCCACCCTCGGTATAAGGGGCTGGTGCCCTACGCACTGAGTCACAGGCGCCGCCCTTTTGTAGACTCTTTATTTATGATAGTTAATTTAAAGCATTTGTCAGCTAACTCTAATATCAGGATTAAGCCTGAATCTGTTTCTATTAATGTATTTTTTCTTGACTGTGTCTAGTGATTTTTAACCTGCCCCTGTCAAAATGACTTTTGACTGTACAGTGGAACTGTAGGTGATTCATTGTCATCTTCCTTTGAAGAATAGTGAGTATTGTACTAATAGGCAATTAAATTATTGCTGATCACCCTGAATACTGAGTTTTGATAATACATTTCATGTGGATATGCCTATTTTGTTATGCCCTTAATTTTAGGAAAAATCCCTCAGCCCTGATACATAGTGGTGTATGTACCCTTTATTCCTGTGGTGGCCTTTCTAAGTTTTCTTTTTTTTTTTTATTGTTTATTTTTGGGGGGCAGAGCCTCAAGCTGTCACCCTGGATAGAGTGCTGTGGCATCACAGCTCACAGCAACCTCCAATTCCTGGGCTCAAGCGAGTCTCCTGCCTCTGCCTCCCAAGTAGCTGGGACTACAGGCACCCGCCACAATGCCCGGCCATTTTTTG